>SNQJ01S0043057.1:0-16193 GCA_010110895.2 Picea sitchensis | reverse complement strand
TTTTAAGTTTTGGTTTTTAGTTTTGTTTATTACATGCTTGTTTTTTGTACACGTTTTTGTTTTAATTATTATATATTATATGTTTTGTTTTTGTTTTTTGTATTTTGTTTTTTATATATTTGTTTATTAATTTTGTTTTATTTGTATTTTGTGTTTATTTTGTTTTTATTTTTTAATATGTTTTTTATATTATGTTTTATATTTTCATTTAAATGTTTATATAATATAATTTGAATTATATTTTTGAGTTTTTTTTTTTTTAATTATTTTATTTAATCCAAAAACTAACAATTTATTAAACTAACTAATTATTAATTAAATAATTAATTAATAGTTAGTTTAATAATTATTTAATTTAAATTATCCTATCAAAACAATTTTGTTAGGGTAACAAATATTAGAGAATATCACTAACCTTTTAACATTATTAGTTCATTATCCTAAGTCCGTTTATTCAGGGATGGCAAGCGGGTAAGGTGTACTCAATGGGTTGAAAAGACAAGGGAGGGAAGGCGCAGCGGAGGATGAAGGATACAACAGAATGATGGAGGATCGGGCGAAATGGATGGAGGGTAAAAAGGTTCAACCGAGCCAGACTTCGTCATCACGAGAGAAACGCCAAATCAAAAGTCAAAGAATCGAGTTGCTTATAATTATAGGACCACAACACTATCTATCATAACAATGCACTAAGAAAACACAAGAACAATATAGCACAAAGCACACAACACAGGATATACGTGGTTCACCCCAGTGTGGTGCTACGTCCACCAACTCTTCTTCTTCTTTATTAGCTTCTTCCAATATTCTTGCATGCACAGAGCCACAAGCCAAATCCACATAGGACAGGAGATTTGTGCACACCTCACCAGATCCTCATTCCCCGAGTTAGGTCCAAGAATAGAGCCTTTACACAGTCTATGCACAAAGTACTACAAATCACTTGCACTTATCTCTGCAAGTCTCAACATACGGTATGCACAAAGCATTCACAACTATTCGCACTTAGCACACTAGCCTGCTAGGTCTTGCACAAAGCCCACTTAGATCTAGTAAATACTTCTCACATAACCTAGCTACTTATTTATACATTACAAAAGGGGCCTAAACATGGGTAAACCCATGGGTCGACATTCCATACTCGTTACATAAACCCTAAAAACCCAAAAACACCGCAAAAGGGGGCGATATCTCGCAATCTCCGCTTCGTCAGGGCGCTCTGTCTTTGACAAGTCTGTCAAAGTCCCCAAAAATGGTCAAACATGACCAAGGTTCTCCAAAAATTGGTTGAGGGTGAACATGCCCCCAACACTCACCTGTGACTAGTCCCGAGTCACTCTGATTTGGGTAATTCTACTTCGAAGGCCTCGAGCTTGGCTTGAGCTGCCTCGACTTGCTGCTTCGCCAGAGCCTCCTGCTTAACGAACTCCTGGATGACTTTCTCAGTGATAGGCCCTTCCAAGCACTATTCCACTGTGGTGACCACTTGTTCCAACCGTGCACCTCATCACTCGACCTCTTTAAAAAGTGTGCAGGCTTCGTCCTGCACTAGCTGGAGTCTCTGGGTCACTTCGACTCTATTCTTGATGGAATTGACCTATTTCTAAACTGCACACACCTCCTGTGACCTTTTCATCTTCTATACTGCTGAAAGTAGCTTCAACTTTGCTTGTACTGTCGATGTTTTCTACTTCACCTCCTGGAGCTATGACTCCAAGGTCCTCAGTTACGGGTCTTCTGCAAGGCACTCATAGGTCTGTGCACTTCGATTACTGAGTTTCTTGCATTCTAAGGCCAATGCCTTGATTCTTTCTACTCCTCTCCTGGCAATTTCTTACCTTTGATATCACACTTCCTTCAGAGTGCTTGGCATTGCTTGCAGTTATAGCTCTACTACTCTTGCTTGAAGCTATTGAATGGATTCAATGAGCTTCCCCACTTGGCTCTCAGCTGTCTCCTCTTCCATCTATGGTAGGCCTGGCATAGAGTGAATTTCTCTAGTTAATTCTTCCCTAACTCCAATCTGCTCCATGAGCAGTTGATCTTTCTCTCCCTGGATCTGCTCTCTGTCCTCTTCAAACTTCACTCGAAGGTCATCTTTCTCTTTCTTTCAATCCTCTTGTCGATGAGGCCTATACTCCTACAGACATGACCTTCTTAGAAATAAGGTCTATCAAGATATCCTCCATAGAATTCTCTACTGTGCTATGTTCACCTAACATACACGCTTGAGGTCCGATATCTAGGGTAGGAAGACAAACAATCAAGGTAAGAAAAATGGGTGGCAATGTCTCAAAATCACAATGCGGTAGAAATAATTTCTCTGTTAGCTTGAATTTCTCAGTTTTCAAAAGTGTCCCTGGTGAGACATTCGATAGAATAAGTAAGCAACGTCATAACGAACTTCTCCAACTGGAAGGAATGGCTCAATCAATGCAGTTCCATCCGTTATGGCGCGGTGCCAACGATCCAATGGAGATCTTTCTAGCAATAACTATGTTTCAAATTGTTCCAGAACATTGTTATAATGGTCGTGACACCTCCAACGGTCATATTGCTTCGCCGTGGTAAAGTGTCAGTCTGCATTGTTCTGCTATTTTTGTGAGGTTCAAGTTCTGCAAGCCTTCCTTCTGTGAAGTCCTCTCTAGAACCTCCTGCAACTTTTCTAGCTTTTCTTTCTTCTTACTGAGATCTCTTGCTTTCTTTCCTATGATATGAGCCTCTGGATTCATCTTTATATTCTTATTCTTATCTTCACTTAGCATAGTAACTTCACACTGTCGATGGTCTTTCAAAGGATTTGAGTGTAATACTTCTACTCTTACTGTTTCGGGGGTAGGTGCTCTTCTCTCCTGCATGGATAGGTTCTTTAATCCTTCTTGTGTTCTTTCAACTTTGACAGCTAGGTCTCTAGCCCTCAGTTGCTTCGACTTGTCCTTTTGTTCTTCTATTAAGAATGCTATTCTTCTAGCCATGAAATCCCTTAACTCTTGATTTTTCTATTCTACCCTTCCCTTCTTTCCTTCGGGTCTGATCCTTCTCAATCTAGGTCCTTCCTAACAAAAGTGCAAAAGGGGCGCTATTCTCAACAAACTTAATGACCTCCAATTATTCTTCTGTCGGTGTTCCATGGGAAACCATAGGTACATGAGTAAGTATTCCACATAGGGTTATCATATTTCCTTTAAATAATCATATCCCTCCTAATGAAGGAACCATAACTGGCTTTCCCAAAATTTCCCAAGTACTTTTTGGCATAATGTTCACCTGTGTTTCTTCATCCAGAATACAGTCTATGTCGAAGTCTCCTATTCTTGTTTCGATGCACTGCTTTTCTTTTAAAATATCTGGTAAACTGATGTCTCTATGATCATTCAATGTTTCCTTCATCTGCGGTAATATAGCCTTTGATTCTTTCTGGTAATCTAGTATATTCTTAGTCTCTTGACCTTCTTCATGGTTTTCTTATCTCATATTCATCTTTTCAACTTTAGCAATCATTCTAGGGCAGTCCAGTTTTTCATGTCCAATGGGCTTACAACAAAGACAAACAACACCTCTACTAGGGCATTCCTTAGCAAGATGTCCCAATCTTCTACAATTATAATAAAGAGTCAATCCTCTCTTTCTCTTAAGCGATCCTCAACCTTTCCTATACTACGCACTAGGATCACAGTGATGAACCTATAAAAAATTATTTCTAGGATCCTTCATCCACTTGTTAGTCCAAAAACTCTTTCTATGCATAGGAATAACATATATTTCACTATTTCTTTCAGATCTATTCATATCAAATCTTCTTTCTTCTAGATGTGCCCTAGTTTTCAGACTAGGACAAAATCTATCAAACATACCTAGATTCATCCTTTCGAAACAAAAATTTCCACTTGTCTTACCTTTATTAGAGCATGAAGCTTTAATATCTTACCTATTTTCTTCAGATCGGGTTCCCTTCTTAGCACAGAGCTTCGGAGGTCAAGTAGAATATTGCGCACTACATAAACACATCTACGCACAGAGCTTTCTCTTTTCTTCAGTTCCCAGCAATCACAGTTTCATGTCCTGAAAATGGAACCATTTGTTGGCACAGGGGTAAACCCAGGGTTTAATGCTTTAATAGTACACCAACAAAACCCTAACTACTGACCCTTTTAGCAACACCTGCAAAGCAGATGAAGTCTCACCTGAGGTAGAGGCAGTGGGGGTTGCAGGACTCAAGTGTCTACAACCTAGCTGGGACACAGGTCTGGAATTACCCTACCTAATAGAGAACTTAGAAATTAACATTCATTAGTCTTTAACCTTTATTCACATCGCAGGTTAAAACCCTAATTACATAACAACACAATATTAATCAAGATACATCACATCTAACCATTCAACACGTAGCATAAAAGTAGATCTAACATTTATTCACATCATAAAGCATTAATCATTCATAGATCTATCTATCATAACAGTGCACTAAGAAAATACAAGAACAATATAGCATAAAGCACACAACCCAGGATATACATGGTTCACCCTAGTGTGGGGATACGTCCACCAACTCTTCTTCTTCTTTATTAACTTCTTCCAATATTCCTACATGCATAGAGCCATAAGCCAACTCTGAATAGGATAGGAGATATGTGCGCACCTCGCCATATCCTCCTTCCCCGAGTTAGGTCCAAGCTTACACAGTCTATGCACAAAGCACTACAAATCACTTGCACTTAGCTTTGCAAGTCTCACCATATGGTATGCACAAAGCATTCACAACTATTCGCAGTTAGCACATTGTCCTGCTAGGTCTTGCACAAAGCCCACTTAGATCTAGTAATTACTCCTCACATCACCTAGCTACTTATTTAGACATTAAAAAAGGGGACTAAATATGGGTAAACCCATGGGCTGACATCCCATACCCATTACATAAACCCTAAAAAACCAAAATCCCACAAAAGGGGGCGAGATCTTGCGATCTGCGCTTCGCCAGGGTGCTCCGTCTTTGACCAGCCTATAGAAGTCCCAAAAAATGGTCAAACATGACAAAGGTTCTCCAAAACTAGGTTGAGGGCCAACAACCGACTCAATAGAAGGCTTGTTTAGGTTGGACTTCTCTTGAAAATATGAACGACATGACAATGGTCTTGGTAGCATTGACTCAAGGAGGACCCAACATATGGACATGTGGATGTTCAAACAAGAGACAAATGGATTTCCCAACCCAGATTCAATGATGAAGGGGGGTGTCATGTTGAAGAGATATTATTACTGCCACTAACATAGATACAGAGACACATTTATTTCCCAATTTCTCCCCATCATTTCTGGCGAGTACCTCTTTATTTTTATGTAATCTTGAGAAGGATAACATATACTTGTTGATGTGAGCTCATCCTTGGGATTAGTCTCTCAGAGTATATTTAACGAACCCTAAGAAGGAGTGTTTTGGTCCCATATGGGTCTTTCGATGTTTGTTTAATGAGTCCAAAGAGAGAAAACTCGGGGGTTTTTCATGTTTAGAGAGTCTGAAAAAAACTTAATGAGAACTCCCTCCGTTCCTTTTTCATAAATTAATCCGATGAGACTAAAAAAGTGATAACCTACCGCTCATCAAATTTTTTCTTCAAATACTTTTATGAGCATGAAAATAACAAGGTCACTCGACAATATTTTCATTTTTATGGAGCGTGAAAAGAGCTTAAAGGGTACTCCATAGGTTTTGTTTTTCGTGTTACCATTACGAGTTTGAAAAAATGATAAAAGACTACTCGATTACATTCTCATGTTTCACGAGCATGAGAAAGAATCAAGACTTGCTCAGAGTTTTTCCTGAAAAACCCTAAAAGATCTGTACAAATGTACGAAAACAAACCAAAAAACGGATCCTTGTTTTAATGTTTTAGTGCTAGGATTTTTATCTGCAAAAGTCAACCACTTGTAAAGTTGTTAGGACTTTAGGATTTAGATGAAACATATAAAATAATATAAAATACAAATGAAAAAGTGAAAAAAACAATAAAAATGGGTAAAACCTTATTTCACTATTTCATTTGTCATTTCACCCAAACCTTACTCAAAACCCCCTTTTTACCTTGATTTTCAACTTCGGATTGTGGAAGGCATAGCTGGTCATTCGACGAACCGTCTCCACAGAACAGGCAATCTTCATTTTCTCAATCTTTCCATGGATTAAAATTTGTTTTTCATTGGTTAAAAATAGGCTTTTGAGTTAATGCTTTGAGCGTAACTATGCGTGGAGGTCGTCGCAGGTGCCCTATATCGGGCTCTGCAATGATCTAGGATCGCCACAGGCATCCTTGTAGCTAGCGTGCAGTGACTTCACACTGTGTAGATGCCCTGGCCTATGACGTGCCCAACCCCAAAATTTTTTAAAGATGAAAATGCCAATAAAAATTCTCCAGGGAAGAAGATAATGATGTTAATCTCTCTTTATGGTTCCATTGCAAGTTTTCCATGGTAAAAAATGTTGGAATGGTGAGAGAGAGCACAAGGAGGAAGAATACTTTGTCAGGAATGACCTAGGAATGGTGAAGGCCCTCCGGCAGTGTGGGTTGTAGAAATTCTTCAAGATCCAAGGTATGAGGGCCCAACTGAGATTACTTGAGTACCTAGTTCACATGTGGGATGTGAACGAGCAAGGATTTCATGTGGGTGCTCACATTATTATAATAGATATCGAGGATATCTACTTATTAATAGGACTGTCTCGTTGTGGATCCCAAGTAACACTTATGGGTATCATAGGTGGTGGTGCACCTATGAACCACTATATTAGTGAACATTGTGTGTCAGGTACTCAGAAGCATAGCGGTAAAGTCTCTATAAGAGATGTCTGAGACTTGCCTCTATGGACCATCCTCTATACCATCACACACATGGAAGGGAATGTATCTCCCCATATGGCTTTTCAAAGCTATTTGTAGTATGTGATGGAGTGTATGGAGCCCCGAATTTTCAACTGGTGTGAAGGGGCTCTCAAAAGTATGAAAAAACAACTGACTAAGTGCAGGAGTGGTGAGCTCAAACACTTTGGATACATGTCGATTTTGGTATCCTTCTTCCTAGAGAGAGTCCCAGTTTTGCACTTACAGGTAGAGTGGGGTATACCTACCTCACAAAATCTGAGAATGAAGAGGTGGGTCAACCTCATAACACGACATGCAGTCGGTCCCATTGTTAGGTATAACGATGTTTTCTTCGACTAGTTGAGAACTCAGATGCTCATGGTCGACGACTATGCATATGTCGGGCTAGACTTTCGTGGATATCCGGACCTAGATCTTCTTGAAGGCTCCCAATGAGGGGACATAGGTAAGAAGGAAATTTTGTTTATATCATGTTTTTGTTGTTTTTAATGATATAAAATGTTTTTTATGTTGTTTATCCGATGACTAATCAAACGTTCTTTGATGATGCAGATGTGGGAAATTATCGCCCTCTAGGTTCATCCTTTATCCATAGGCAAGGGGGGAGAGATGTTGTAGCAAGAGTACCTGATTCCGACTATGAGACCATAGAAAAAAAACTGAAGGGGCTCACGATGAACATCCCCGATGCCTCTATTGATGATATCCTGAGGCATTACTAGCGCCACACAGTGGGCGTGTCTGGTTCCATCGGTCGACTACTCCATAGAGTAGCATGGGAAGTAGCATGTTATAGAGAGAAAAATACTTGATTCTCTATTGTATATGAAGCCATGTGCTTCACATTTTGATATTTTGGGCTTTGGACAAAAACTTTTTTTTCTAAACTTTTATCATTATATATATGAGGCTTCTACCGGCTTACTTGTTAATATACAAAATGTGATTGGATTTTATAAATGTCTCAAATGTATTTCTAACACATAATTATCCAAAACATCTGTTAATGTATTTAGAAATATAGGAATGTGTTGATATTCAATGTAATGAAAATGACGTTCCAAGAGGCGAATTCGTAAATATACCCTTAACAACATAGGACTTCGAATGGAGTAAACATTACTCAAATGTAGGACTACTAACTACGAATCGAGTTGTACAGTAAGATGATGGATTCCAAGTGAAACAACATTGGTTAATAATTCGATGACTACACTGTATTTCGCAATATTGTTAGTTTCACAACCAAGGCAAACACCATGTAGACTAATCAATTCATATGTAGGTGGATAGATTGCCCAAGTAACAGATGCTAAGTTCTGAGTACTACAACTAGCGCCATCATCGAAGCCAATGTAGGGTAGCGAGGACACCGACATATGGAAACCAAACACAATGCAAGGTAAGCATCTAAAGGTGGAAACGAAACAACAAAAAAGCACACAAGAGTATGATACACTAAAAGTACAAGCATTCATGCAAAAATGATTTAAGCATAGTACTTCTTCAAGTAAAGCCCATTTTCGGGTTCACTTAAATGGATTCCATCATAATCAACCAGATCATAATCTCCCTTATCCAACACTCATTTGACAATGTAAGGACCCCGCCACATGGGCTCGAATTTACCGGCCCCTAGCAAATCACGATCGTATTCGTAAAGAAGAACTAGATCACCTTTAGAAAAAACACGTGGCTTGATATGCTTGTCATATTGGGATTTAACATGTTCATTCTGAGTTTCAATAACTAAGGCGACATCATGACGGGTTTCATCTGGCTGTATCAAATACAAAAGACACTCCTTTTCAGCAGAGATGTTAGGGAGAATTTCAACGACTAGTTTCAAAAATGGTATCTCACATTGAATCGACAAAATAACTTCGATACCATAAACTAACTAGAAAGGTGAAACCCTATGGTAGACTTCACGAATGTCTGATAGGCCCATAATTCTAAGAACAACATCGTGTGCCAACTTGTCTTATGAATTCCTATCATTCGTCGAAGCATAGTAATTAGGACTTTGTTAATCGCTTCAACCTGGCCATTGGCTTGTGGATAATAGGGGGTTGAGTTTTCATGGCGAAGACCCAACTTTTCAGTAAGTTAATACATCATAAAATTACAAAAATGACTACCGTGATTGGTAACGATGGCTTGAGGGACACCAAACCTAGTAATGATATGATTGAATATGAACAATGTTGCAGTTTTCCCGGTGTTATCGAATGTAGGCATCACCTCGACCCATTTAGTGAAATGATCCACAACTACAATGATGTATCCATGCCCCCTAGCCAAGTGAGGGTTACATGTCATGAATTCAATGCCCCATTTAGCGAATGGACCAACGAAAACTACAAGATGTAAGGGATCAGAATGAGATCTTATCTTGTTATTATAATTTTGGAAAGCATGGCATTTCTAGACGGTAGTAATGCAATCCTTAAACAAAGAAGGCCAATAATAACCTGCTCGTAAGATATTTTCGGCAGTGGCATACCTAGACATATGACCACCACATCTTTGGAGTGATGGTAATTCAAATCTTTCTCAGCTTCATCATAGGTGAGACATCGTTGGAAGAGAGAATCAATACCACAACGATAGAGGGTATCATCGAGGATGAAGTATTGACGAGCTTGATATCATATACGATGATGATCTGTATGAGATAAGTCAGGCTGAAAAGTTTGAGTCTGGAAATAAATGATGATATATCTATACCATGCATCATCAGAACTGATAAGAAAAAGGGATTCGTCAGGAAAGGAATCCTCTGCCACATTTTCTATCTCAGTAGAGGGAAGGTCACATATCAATTCGGCAAAAACCAAAGATTTATTTGATTTGGTGCATTCAAAATCCAAGTCAAACTCCTGGAGAGTAACTATCCATTTGGAGTACTTCCCCCTAGAAATTTTATAGTAAGGATATGTTGCATGGGATTGAAAATGGGAATAACGGTTGTTCTGTGTAATAAGATATAAAGGTAAAAACATTGGATAGCTTGAACAGCTGCCAAGGCCAATTTCTCCACATGTAGGTATTTGGTTTCAGTAGTCGTGATACTCCAACTCAAATAATATATCACATGCACATCGTGTGAATCATCTTCTTGGACTAAGACCATAGCAACGGTAGAGTCCGAAGCATCTAAGTAGAGGAAGTAATCTTGGCTATAGTCAAGGGGAAACAATAATGGTGTATGTGTTAAGGCAAGTTTCAAAGCTTGAAAGGCATTGTTTGCAGTATCGTCCCATACAAAATTGTAACCTTTCTTGAGCAGTGGAGTGAATCCTTTCGTCAGTTCATCGTAATTGGGGATGAAACAACGCAAAAAGTTTGCCTTCCCTTGCAAACTTTGGAGCTAGCATAGTGTGGAAGGAGGAGGTAGATTAAGAATAGCCTCAACCTTCAAAGGGTCTACTTGAATCCCATGTATGGACATGATAAAACCAATCAGTCAGCCATAATCCACACAAAAAACATATTTGTGTGGGTGCAAACTTATACGATAATAACGAAAACGTATGAAAATGGCCCTTAAATGTGTCAGGTGATCTCGGCGACACATGGAATGCGCCAGGAGATCGTCAATATAGGGTTGCACAATGTGATTAATATCATGAAAATCACAAGACATAGTGCGTTGAAAGGTCTCACCAACATTCTTGAGACCAAGGGTAATTTTCGGTAGGCAAAGGTTCCCCAAGGACAAATAAAAGCAGTCTTGTGTTGATCCACTAGTAAAATATTAATTTGATTATAGCTAGAGAAACCATCCATTAAAGAGAAGATTTCACTCCCGACACAATCATCAATGATCTGGTTAATGAAAGGTTTTGGATAATTGTCCTTAGGACAATATTTATTTGTATCCCTATAATCTATGAAAACATGGATCGTACCTTGTTTCTTATTTACCGGAACATATTGGATACACTATCGGTCAAAGACACAGGATAGATAAAACCATCGTTAAGAAGTTTTTCAACTTCAATCTTGATAGCAGCAGATTTATCTGGATGGACTAGGTAAAGTCTCTGCCGAATGGGTTTAGCATCCCGGTATGTCTTAATCTCATGCACAATGATATTAGGATCAATACCTGGCATTTCTTCATAACTCCAGGTGAAACATTCACAAAATTCTTGGAAAAAGTCTTTATAAGTGTGGACCTCATCAGTAGAAGATGAGGGCCCAATATGAACATTCTCCATGACTCCAGGTTTAATCGATATGTCAAGAGAGATGGTAGGTGAAATTTTACTCAAGTTCCCTTCGTACAAAACATCCTGTGTTGACTCAGGAATGAAAGAAATAACAACAACGGTCGACTTAGTCAAAATCCATTGGTATCTCTCTATGGTATCACATTCTAGGAAGAGAATGGAGTGATGATTCCCATCGTCCCATGGAGTATCTTCCATAGACATGATTGACATGATCATCTCATCAGTAGGAAAGATCATGTGAAACAGATCAGGAGATGAATCACAGAGAGAAGGAGGAGAAGGGGTTACCGATTGAATAGCTTGATAAGTGGATTTGACCAAACTTAAAGGCATTCTCTCACTATAACGAAGGTAGTCGCCATAGCTACATACCACCCATGGGTCATATGACTCAGGGGTTTCACGAGCAGTGGTTGAGATCATGTTAATAGAGGCAACAAAAGGAGGAATATCGGGTGGTGGGATTGGAAATGTACTCATCAAAGTTGAATCTTTCAAGAGACCCATGTCAACATTCTCGTAAACAGGAGGTGTCTTCGAGATAAAGGGTACATTGCTAGTATGGGAATCGGAATTAAAGAAGGCCAGTTGGTCAATAGTAATGACCTTTACTTGGTGCGGGAATCACAACACTCGAAAAAGGGTAGACACAACTACACGCATGGAGTCAATCCAGCTATGACCAAGTAAAAGGTTATAATCAAGAGGTGCATCGAAGACCTCAACCTCGACATTGACCGATTTACCTTCCAACGTAATAGACAATGAAGGAAGAACACTGTAAGGTTTAAAACCTATACCATTGAATGACTTAAGTGTATTGTTTGATTCAGTGAGGGAAGGAGAGCCAATAGCTTTCCAACAAGTAACAGACATAATGCAACTCGAGGCTCCTTCATCAATAACAGTTCTACAAATATTCTCTTTTTCAACAACAACTTGGATATGAAATGCTAATTGAGGAGGAAGCCTTGGAATGTGATCTTCTCAGTCAAACATTATCAAATTAGTATCCATAGGATCAATTCCACCAATGGCCTTTAATAGTTCCTTCCGTTGTGTAGGACAACTTTGAAGGACTTCGAGAGCTGACATCTCAGAGGGTGCTTGCGCAAGCTCTTCTACAATACTGTAGTTTTGGGAAACACGTGCGTGAGGATTGAACTCAAACTTTCAAACAATGCCCTTGGGAGAAGGGAAAAGAACCGTATCGAGACCCGATATTTCAAGATGAAGAGGACCATTTGGAGCTGAAGTTGGGGGAGGAGGTTGAACCAATGAAGGTGGTATATCATCAACTTTCTCTTTCGACGGAGGATAATCTTTGGCTCGAGTTGCGAGTGCAACTTCATTATTTTAAGAGTCACCAGTACAGATAAGGACATAAGATGAGGTTGAAGGAGAAGCTTGGTAATGAATGAACAGTTGGGCCTGCTACTGAGAAGTGAAAGGTTGTGACAAAAAAAAATGTGTAGGAGGCTTCCCGGTCCCTTGGAGGAACTTAGTAACCTCAACGTGTCTTGGACAATCTTTCGTGTAATTATCATCGCCAAAAATAAGACAAGGGTAACGAGGTTTACGCTTATCTTTCTCATCATCGGTTAGCATTTTGGCTTTGTCAGATTGTGGATTATTATTTTTTTCCTCCTTATTCTTACCCTTCCCTTTCTTTTTATTTTGGTTTCTCCCGGTAGGTGTGGATTGAACTGAATTAACTTCAACAGTCTTACCGGAGGAAGGAGTTGGAGTAGGAGTATTTTGTACATTAGAATTATTGGATTTGGGATTGGTGTGACTGGCGTGCATAGACTGGGTCTCAACATGAAAGGTGCCAATCACACCATCAACAGCATGAGAATATGCCAGAGGTGTTGGGGTAGGATTTGTGGAAGGACGAGGAGCGTCAGGGATCAAATCGTAAAGCGTTCCTATTTGTGAATAAACGAGGTCTAGATACTAAGCACAACTAATCGCCTGCTCTTCAGTGACAACACCACCCATGGTGACATCATGAGCAATAGGTCCAATGAGTGATTTGGTAAACCACTCAGCCAATAGTTGATCAAGAAGAGGAACTTTGATTAAGAGTCTTATCCTCCTCCACTCATGAATGTGATCTGAAATATGAGTGGAAGAGGATTGTTTAAAATAACTCAAAATTTTGGTTCTTGTCACGTATCGAATTGGAAATTGGTAATGTGTCAAAAAGGCCATGAAAAGGGTATTAAATTCATTAAATAATCCTCGCGGTAACTCAATGTACCATTTTTCCGTCGAACCCACGAGATTTTGTTGGAAAAGACATAATCTTATGGAGTCATCCATCAAGGAGTTGGATGAACACCATAGATGAAAATTCATAACATGATTATTCATGTCTTCACCCACTCGACGTTCAAACTTAGGAATTTTAGATCGTAAATTGGTTGGAATGACAGGCCAATAGGGAGAATGAAAAATAGGATCGTTCAAAATCCTGGACAAATCAGGTAAATTGAAAGTGGCCATAGAAGGAAATTGTTGGTTCACTTGAGGAAACTGGTAGTTTTGAGGGGGAAGCCTCGTAGGTATACCAATAGGACCATAAGAATTCCACAGATAATTAGACAGTCCTGACAGATTCGGTTGTGGAGGATTTTGAGGCAAATATCCCACAGGGTTGGGTTGATTAGGTATATTCCTTTGGAAAGGAACATTAGATTGAGATTTTTTACCCCAAGTGGGATTCAAAGAACCTGGATATGATTGATCGAGGTTAGGGGGTACAAAATAATTGACTTGAGGATGTTGCCCCCCAGACGGTTGTATATTTCCTTGGAAAGGAAGATTCCAAGGTTGAGATTGTAACACATGTACATTTTGTCCATAAATAGGGTTATGGACTCCAACTTGAGGTTTCCGCCCAAGTTGAGGTTGTCCCCCAATCTGAGGTTGTCCCCAAATTGAGGTTGCCCCCCATCTTGAGGTTGACCTCCAACTGGAATATGAAAACCGAAAGTGGCAGAAAGACTGGTGCCCCCAATTGGGTTGGGGCCACTAGGGCCAGAACAATTAGATCCTACTAACAAAGGTGAAGGAGAAATGTAAGGCCCTCCGGAGAGAACCTAGGTAGGTGTAGGAACAAACTGACTCGCAGCATTATACCCAGGAGGAACAAAAATTCCAGACCCTCTGGATGGATTTTGGGAAGGGATAACAACAGAAGTATTCAAATCTTTATTCCCAGGGGGAAGTCACAGATTTGGTCTAGGTTGAAGTGGTGTTTGGATATGAGCTTCAGTGATAACCACATTTTCGGTAGAAACTGTGGTAGCCTGTGGGACCATAATAGAATGGCCCATCTGGAGAGGAGGAATTGAGTGAGAACCAACCAACAATTGGTCCAAAACGACAGTGAAACTACTGGTAATACCAGTAAAATGGTCTAAAGGTACCGTATAGGTATCATACGTCTCAGATACTTGTGATGCCACAGGTTGATGAGGACTCGCTCCTAGGTTGTCGTAAAGATCACATATTTTCAAAGGGACAAAACTAGGATTAAAAGTTCCTGCAGTGTGAGCCAGGGTCCTAAATGATTCACTTTGAGAAAGTGGATCTTCTACTCCAGATCCTGTGTTAGGTCTAGTAGGTACTCAAGTATTCTCAAAAACAACAATTTCTTCTGATGAATTCATCCGAAGAAAATGTGTGTCTTGTCTAATACTCAATAATTGATTTGGGGGAAGTTGAAAAGCCTCTAAGGAATCCGAAACAATTCTAAATCCTTCTAAAGAGTGTGTGCTTCCTGTTAGTCCCTAAAGTTGCACTCGACTACTCAGGGCAAGCTAGGGCATCATTGACTTATTGCATTGGTTCTTATGGATAAAAATGTGTTTGGGTTTTTTGAAATAAGGTGGATAAGGTAGATGACGAGAGAAAGAATACGAGAAACAAGCTAAAAGCAAATTAGTTAAAACACCATTGGGCATGGAGTCAAGTAAACGCCCTGTTGATCGGAGGCAATCAAATTGTATATAAGATAAGACATTTATATGTAAATGGGTAGACGAATATGGAATAAACGAAAGTAGAACACCTCATCAAACTAAGATTCTCTTTGTCAAAAGGATGCAAAGGTACTTGAAACAAAACGCGCAGATAATAGGTAGTCTCGACAAAATCTTTACCGCTTGGGAATATATCATCCATAAGCAGCGATTGATTCTCAATGTATGTAATTCATTCAAGTAAGAAGAAAAACAAAATGTAAAACAAGGAAGATGCAAAAACAATGTTTAGATAAGAAGATCACAATCTGATAAAACAAATGTCATATATCTCCAATGTCAGAAGCGATTCCCAAAATACAATGCCTTCAGTTTTCTAATAACTCAGATGAATAGTTTTTCATCAAAATCTTCTCAGCCATGCCAACATGGGCATCCCACCTCCCCTGGCTACATTCAATACCATAGACTAAATAGCCTATCCAATCCTGGAGCTGTTACAAATTTTAAGGGATCAAATATTATTCATAGACTAAAAATGGAAATCAATCTTGAATCAATGCAAGAAATCTGGATATGATGAGGTTGCTTGACATCTTGACTGCCATCTATTGTTTCCAGGTGCCCTTGGAAATTTCGGATGTGTGGTTGACTATTTGAATACTCTGCCACCTATTCATATCCAGTTTTAGAAATATTAAAAACTAATTAACAAGATCAAGTCTTCATCTATTTCCAACAATATAGATACAATCTGATCTTAAAAAGACAACTATTAGTCTAGAAAATTAGTGTCGATCTGGAACTTCATTGAATGTTTATCTGCAGCTGGAAAGTTTTCAATGTCTAGGAAAATGAAACTGAAATTTTCCCTCTTCAATGGAAGTTTTGACTACCATCCTCTGCTTTACATCTGCCCTGCCACCTTGTCTTGAAATCTGGAGATAATCCTTTATTTAGGAATACTACCCTCGAATCTTGACCTTCACGCCGATCTTTAGCAACTGCTTCCCTAAAATTTGGAAATAGAATATTTTTTTCCTTGAATTTTAAGAAGGTTGATTGTTTAGAACTCCTCGAAATCTGCA
>SNQJ01S0043056.1:50590-65694 GCA_010110895.2 Picea sitchensis | reverse complement strand
TTTTAAAACTATCCCATACCCTCCTCCATCAACTGATAATTTAAGGCTCTTTAGAGAAACATAAAGAAAGTATCACATTGAGGATCCTAAAGAGCCATTCAATGAGTTCTTATGCCAAATGTATGACATGGGTAATTTCTCAATATGTTCAGACTTCCTAGCACCAGCCGAAGAAAAATTTAAGGATGAAAAGAAAAGTAGTAAAGCTTGGAAGATGAACTTTGATGGTGCACATGTCATGGTACGTCAGCATTAACATCATATCGGACCTCAGACTGTGGGAGTTTATGATATTAGGAAGTGCTTAACGTCTCGATGTCACGATACGCCAGCATTAACACATGGCTTTCCATGTCATCTTGCCAACACAACATATGTCAGAGCCAATGATCACATGCCACGTGTTCACGTGAAATTTTTTGGATACACGGGAAATACGTGAGAATCAAGTGACACGGGGCATATCTTTCTGCCACGTCAATGATAATAGGGACCAATGAGAGGTCTCCATGTATTTGAGGGACTAGACTGACTTCAGCAGTGCCACGTCATGTTGGATCACCGGAAAATGGGTTATTTTATAAACAAGTTATGTGTGTCGAGCACCGAGCCAGTAAATATTGGGCCCCACCTCTAAAGGGTTACACTGCGCATGAGATTCTAGAGCTTGTTCACTTAACTTCAACTAATTATGAAAGCATGTACTATATAAAACCAAGTAAAATGAATCACCTGGTGAGTGTGGGATTAATCAGATAATAGATCAATGGTCATGATGGCATATCTCGTTTGATCCAACGATTGTTGTGCCACAATAATCGTGGGTTTAATTTGGGGCATCTTGTCAACAGAACGAGGAGGTTTCGCTTCAGTTCAAGAAATCCAGGGATCATCTGATCCAATTGACACATTTTAGAATTCCAAGATCATGATCCAATATCCATCTCTGTTATGATCCCTCTATATAAATATCAATTCAAAATTATTGTAAATGGGATTTTTCCCATGAAGAATAAAACTTTTAATAAAGTATATCATTCACAGAAGAGAAAGAGATTCCTAGATTTCATCTCTTGAGTTTATGTGTTTCTTGTTTCATGTGTCATTTGTTTTCATCAATCATTCTCTTACATTAATATATGTGTTATAAGTGTTGTAATTTTGTACAACCTCTACTGTAGCAACCATTCAAAGGAATCAATCTAAGTGCAAACTTCCTCTGTCTTATTGTAAGTAAAATATGATCCAAGTGGATATTGGTGGCCACCCACCTATTCCAACAGGCTCCTCTTGACAGCTTTTAGTTCAGCACGTTCTTATGTAATTCTTTGTAATTGCGGGTTCTACACTTTTGGGGTTGTCTGAAGCCCTACACAGATTTCTGATGGATATTGGTGGCTGCCCACTTAATCCAATTGGCTTATTTTGGAAATTTTCATGTCAGTGCATCTTTCTGTAGTTCGAGGGTTGTTTTGAGGCCTTAAACAGTGTTTTTTGGCTTGCCATAGTCAAATTGTAGACGGGGTCACAAACAGTTTGACAGCATAATGTGTAGTTCTCAAAAAGACCTTTCCAATGGGCTATCACGCGCCTAAAGCAGAGGTCATATGAAAAATTTACGACCCCGGGAAGTTGAGGTACCAACTTACCCATCGGGCCCACATAACTTTTTGGTGTTTCACCTCCTAGAGCTAGGTTTTTGGATGTCTAGGGTTTTGGAATTCATGAGTAATGTTAAAAAGGCCTATTGAGCCTCATTGTAATCATTCTCCTCAGACAGATGCACGTAGCAGCCACATCTCTTCTCAGATATAGCTACCACCATTTGAGCAAGTTGTTTTCAGCTCTGCAGTTTTATAGTTTCAACCTATTTTATTTATTCAATAGAAGTTATTATTCACTGGATATATGTTGTTGTTCTATGTATCTTTGTGTTATTGTATTCAATATGTTATTCATTTTGTTTCACTCATAAATCATGATCAATGCTATCAGAGCGGTCTGCTCTTCATTTTTTTTTTCGTGTAGTTCCCCAACAAGATCTAGGTACAAGAAGTTGGGACTCGAACCAGTCAAGCCATTGCAAGATCAGTCGCGCCGAGCCTGACAACAATACATGGGGGACGAGAAGAAATATGATGGAGTAGGAAATCCTTTTAAAATGTTTCTTGAGGAATCCGTTGCGCGACAAATGAACGAAATGATGGACAACTTTACACAGATCCTTCGGCGGCTTCCCACAAGAGACGCATCTTCATCAAGTGACCATGCAACCCCCTTCAAGGTACAAGTAAATTTTGATATTCCATTATCTGAGGACTGGTAGATGTGGATGTTACTTTTGCACTCCACAAGGAAAAGATTACTTTTTCACTCCTCAAGGTCGTCCCTCATGTTAAGGATTGGTGGGATACTTACTCTGAACAAAGGGCCATAGAGGAATTTGCAATATTTGTGGTTGCCCCTACATGGGATTCCTTTAGGGATGCCATTAAAGAACAGTGCAACCCTATTGGAAGCTACGAGGACCAATACACAAGATGGACCACGCTGCGTCAGGAAAGGGACCAGACAGTACCATATTTCACCAATATTTTCCATACCCTGCACACCAAATTGGGTATCAAAAACTCTGAATGACATATGGTGCTCAAATATCATGGTTTTCTGCATAGATACATTCACACAGAAATGGATTTTTTGGACATCGCATCATTAAGTGCGGCTTATAGACATGCTATCAAGATTGAGCAGAAATTTAAGCAGAAGAGGCGAGAGTTTGGAAATTCAAACTCCTCACAGCCGAAGCAGGGCAAAGGTAACCCAAACCCACAAAACAAGGGACAGAGCAAAGATGGCCACTCTCAAGGAAACCAGTCCAAGCCGCAACACAAGAAGAGTAATGAGAATTTGAAGAAGGACACGGGAAAATGGTGTGAATATCATAAAATACCTTGGCACAACATCGAAGAATGTCGCTCCAAGCAGTCACTGGTGGTTGAGATAAAATATTCTGAGTCGAAGGTAGATTTTGAATCTGAATCAAATCCAGAAGGATGGAGGTGGATTATCGATGTCGAACCCAGCGCCATTTTCACTACCACCAAAGTCCATCCAAGTGAACCGGAAGAACTAGAGGAAGGGGAACACCTCTTTCACTCACAGATGTGGGTAAAGGAGGCTCCGCTTCATTTCATTGTCTATAGCATCAATCAGAAGAACTTGATATCAATAGAGGTCATCAAGCAAATGGACCTTCCAATGACACCGCACCCACAACCCTACACCATCGGCTAGCTTTGCCAAGGAAGAGATCTTCGCGTTAGACAATAGTTCCATCTGCCCTACAACATCAAGCCCTTCAAAGACGAGGTATTGTGTGATATTGGTTCCCTTGAAGTTTGTGATGTTCTTTTAGGACAACCACATTTGTGGAAGTGACATGTTGTGTATGAGTCTAGACCACGTAGTGTTATTATTACTTTGGTTAGACAATTGTACATGATACCAAAGGTAGTTTCTCTTACCGCTATTTCTTTAATCTCTGCTAAGAAATGCATTAAGGTCATTTCAAAGATCGAGAAGTTCGTCATCTTTGTGATATGTGCTCACAGTCAGTAGAAGGTCGTTACCACATTTGTGGCCTCTACACAAAGCCTCTCTTTGCAACAGAAGCAAGTGGACGGGATCGTGGAATAATACAGAGACATCTTCTCCTCACCCACCGGGGTACCAATGCACTATCAAGCCAAGCATCCAATTGATCTAACCCCCAGTGCACCTCTGCCTAATGGACCAGTCTATCATCTCTCACTGGTGGAAAATGACAAAATCAAGCGTCATATCCAAGAGCTGCATCAAAAGGGGCACATCAGACCCAACTCCTCCCTTTGTGGAAGCCTGATTGTACTGGTGCAGAAGAAAGACGGGACCTGGCGGCTCTGCACCGATTACATAGCATTAAACAAAATAACAGTCGGGAACTAGTATCCAATTCCTCGAATTGATGACCTTTTTGACCAACTCAAAGGGGCAAAGTTCTTCATCAAGATTGACCAAAAGTCTAGTTACCACCAGGTTCTCATTGAACTGACTGATGTATGGAAGACAACTTTCAAATCTAAAGAAGGTCACTTTGAATGGTTGGCCATACCCTTTGGCTTAACAAATGCACCAGCCACTTTCATGAGGTTGATGGATGATGTATTGAGACCCTTCACCAACTCTTTTGTGGTGGTATATCTAGATGACATCCTCATCTTTAGCAGAACTTGGGAGGAGCACATGCAACATATTCACCAGGTTTTGAGCACTCTGCGGTAGCACAAGCTATATACCAACTTGGAAAAATGATCCTTTGGCATGAACATGTTCCAATACTTGGTCTACATTGTTTATGAGCATGGGGTACATGTGGATCCAACTAAGATCCAATTCATATGTGATTAGAAAGCCCCGACCACACTAACAGAGCTTCGAAGCTTCTTGGGACTTGCCAACTTCTATCGATGGTTCATGTTGGTATTCTCCCATATTGCATGGGCCCTAAGCCAAGTGACCAAGGGCGGTGGCAAGGAAAATTTTGCATGGGGGGAGGCACAACAACAAGCATTTGATGATATGAATCATCGCTTGTGATCAGCTCCATTACTCTCCTTACCCGATCTGTAACAATCGTTCGAGATTGAGACTGATGCATCTGACTATGTTGTAGGCGCAGTTCTCACTTAGCATGGACATCCAGTAGCATACCATAGTGAGACACACTCAGATAACGTCCGGAAGTACCCCACCTATGACAAGGAAATGTATTACATTGTGCAAGCCTTTCGTCAATGGAAACACTACACTCTGGGAAAGGAGACAATCATCCACACCGGTCACAAACCTCTGCAATTCATGCAAACACAAGGGAAGTTGCAGAACAACAGCCATCAAAAGTGGTCCACATACCTGCAATTGTTCCATCTCAACATCAAGTATAAGACAAGGATCACAAATTGTGTCATTGACTGCCTCAGTCGATATCTCGTGGCTACACTCACCACTGTGCTCCATTCCTGTCTGCATGAGGCAGCAGAGTGGCCCAAACTTTATCAACGAGATCCTGACTTTTCCACCACCTATAATCTCTTGGGTACAGGCGTGAATTTCACCAATTTTCACATTTAGGATGGATTGTTATGCCATCTAGGCCATCTCTGTGTTCCTGCAAGTGAGTGTGCAAAGATGATTTGGGAGTCTCACTACAGTCGGATGGTAGGACATTTTAGCATGGAGAAAACTGTGTTCATTCTACAGAAACATCATTATTGGCCAAATCTTCAACAAGATGTCAGCGAGTATATCAAATATTGCATTGTTTGTGTCATTGCCAAGCCAACAATCAAGAAGCAAGGCTTATACACCCCTCTTCCTACTCCTGAGAGGCCTTGGGAATCCATCTTGATGGATTACATGTCTGGCCTTCCATCCACCAATCAAGGCAATGATTGTGTATTTGTGGTGGTTGATTGGTTTTTGAATATGGTCATTCTCACCATCGGCAAGAAGAGCATCACAACGACAGATACTGCCAAAATCTTCTTCGAACGAGTGTGGGCCCATTTTGGGATACCACAGACCATCATCTCCAATCAGGATAACAGGTTCCTCAGCACATTTTGGTCGAGTCTCTTGTCACTATTGGACACGAAGCTCACTAAATCCATTGCATTCCACCCTCAAATCGATGGCCAAATAGAGGTCATCAATCAGATGATTGTGCACATCATGCGCATGTATAACTCTAAGAATTTGCATACATAGGATGAGAGTCTTCCATATGTTCAGCATAGCTCCACCAGCCATAGCCCCTTTCAGGTGGGGTTGGGTCCCATTGATGTTGCACTACCTCTTGCAACCACACAGACAGATTCTTCCCATGTTCAGTCTGAGGCTGACAAAGCCACCAGATTCATTGAGTGGATTCAACACATCTACCAACAGGTCCATGAGATTTTGTATAAATCCAATGCTAAGTACAAGTAGCGCCATGATCAACACCGGGTACCGCACAAATTTAAGGTGGGAGACAAGGTCTTGCTACATTTGCATAAATAACGCCTTACAGGGTCCCATTGGAAGCTCCATCCACTTCACTATGGGCCTTACACCATCACCAAGGTTGTGGGTGACAATGATTTTGAGCTCAACACTCCCCCCTTCCTTGGCTTGCACCTAGTGTTTAATGTGGACCTCCTTCGGCCATATTTTCCACCATTATTTAAAACCTCGAAGATCACAGAACAGTTGAAACCAACATAGATCAACCTCGACTGTATGGAACATGCATCCACTGATCAGATAGTGGACACACAGGTCAAGGGCACTCGCCAGCAGAGCATCCATGTTTATCGGGTTGTCAAGGCAGGGCAGATCCTGCACCAAGGCAAGTGGCTCACCCAAAGCCAAATTCAACAAAAATTTCCTCACCTGATGGGGGCACTCAACGCAATGGATACCATTACCTCCTAAGGGGGGAGGATTGATCCAGGTGGATATTGGTGGCCACCCACCTATTCTAAATGGATCCTCTTGACAGTTTTTAGTTCAACACGTTCTTCTATAATTATTTGTAATTGTGGGTTCTACACTTCTGGGGTATTTTGAAGCCCTACACAGCTTCCAAGTGGAGATTGGTGGCCCCCCACCTAATCCAACTTGCTTATTTTGGACGTTTTCATGTTAGTACATCTTTTTGTACTTCCAAAGTCATTTTGGGGCCCTAAACAGTTTTTTTTGGCTTGCCAAAATCAAATTGTAGACGGAGTCAAAGTTTGACGACATAATGTGTAGTTCTCAAAAAGACATTTCCAACGGGCTATCACACGCCTAAAACGGAGGTCGTATGCAAAAGTTACGACCCCGGGAAGTTGAGGTACCAACTTACTCATCGTGCCCACATAACTTTTTGGTGTTTCACCTCCTAAGGTTAGATTTTTGGATGTCTAGGGTTTTGGCATTCATGAGTAATGTTAAAAAGGCCTTTGGAGCCTCATTTTAATCATTATGCTCAGACGGATTCACGTAGCAACCACATCTCTTCTCAGAGATAGCTACACCCATTCGAGCAAGTCGTTTTTAGTTCTGTAGTTTTACAGTTTCAACCTATCTTATTTATTCAATAGAAGTTATTGTTCACTGGATATCTGTTGTTGTTCTTCGTATCTATGTATTATTGTATTCAGTCTATTATTCATTTTGTTTCGCTCATAAATCCGGATCAAAATATGACCTGTATTTTCGTTTAATTGTCTTTATTATTTAAATGAATTCTTTGTTTTAGATTATCAAGCAGTTTTGTAATAGAGATAAGATTAATTGTTATTTCTTCTATTGAAAAAGAAGTAATATTTGTCTTTACTAGAGACATTACTTAATGTTTCAATTTTGTTTATCTCAATTTTGATTTTCATACCATTAAATTTTGAAGTAACTTAACAAATGAAATCATACATCTTTTATTTTGGGTAATCAATTATTAAAATATCAAACTAAAATTTTGGGCAAAAGATTTTAAAAACAATTTTGTAAGTTGTATTGAGATGTCTTGATATTGTTCCCTAGCCTAGAACAATCTGAGGATTAACACATTGTTTAAATTTACTTTTTTGAAATCGTTTAATTTGGATTGTGATTGCAAAAAGTTATCACCATTTATGCCATATAATGTTTAATTGTTCTTCAAGGTGAATTGTTTTTTATCAACAACATACAATATGTTGATTAAATGTGTTTAGAAATGAAAATACTTAAAAATGATGAGTGAATCGATTGTGTTTTGAATAATTATGTCTTTTTCATATATTGTAATAATAACATTATAACATAATTATCCACCAAAAATAATGATAATGATGTAATAATATTGTTTTTTTTTTTTAATTCAAAGATTACAAGACAAAATTATAATATAATTCTTGTATTTTATTAATATTTAATTTTCTAGATATTTTATTAATTTATATTATCCAACTATTATAATATATTAAATTTACTCAGTTAAATTTAAAATACTAAATATAGAGAATAATAATACATTTTAACCTATACACTTTCGATGAAATGATTTAACAAATTTTATTCTAATAAACTTCATGAATCTTCTATTAAAAAAGAATATCACCCAACATTTTACAATTAATATTTTAAGAATTAGTATAATTGACAAAGAACATAGTGCGGATTTGTGGCATGATAGATTAAAAGAATAGCATGAGATCAAAAATTTAAAATGAATAGCATGAGATCAAATATATATTATCAACTTAAAGAATGAATTTATTGATGGCATCAATTTCTAAATTCGATGATGTCTACAAGAATTCAAAACAAATAGCATGGGATGAAATATATATTTTCAACTTCAATGTAAACAATTTATCTGTACTAAATTGACAAAATATAACTCACTTGCTCTTTATAAATTGTTGATCTGGATTTAGGAGCGGAACGAATTGATTAACAGACTGAATACAATAAACATGGATATATAAAGAATAACACAGATATCCAGTGAACAATATCTTCTATTGAATAATGAAATAGGTTGAAACTGTAAAACTGCAAAACTGAAACACTTGCTCGAATGGTGGTAGTTATCTCTGAGAAGAGATGTGGCTGCTACACGCATTCATTTGAGCATAATCGATTACAATGAGGCTCCATAGGCCTTTTTTATATTACTCATGAATGTCAAAACCCTAGACATCCAAAAACCTAACCCTAGAAGGTGAAACGCCAAAACTCATGTGGGCCCCTATGGGTAAGTTGGTGTAAGTTGGTACCTCAACTTCCCAAGGTTGTAACTTTTGCATACGACCTCTGTTTTAGGCGCGCGATAGCCCATTGGAAAGGTCTTTCAAAGATTACACATTTGTCGCCAAAAAAACAACGTTTAGGGCTCCAAAACGGCCCTAGAAGTACAACAAGATGTGTTGACATGAAAACATACAAAATAAGCTAGTTGGATTAGGTGACAGACCACCAATATCCACCTGGAGGATGTGTGGGGCTTTAGACAGCCCCAGAAGTGTAAAACCCACAATTACAAAGAAGTATAGAAGAACGTGTTGAACAAACACGGACAAGAGGAGCTAGTTGGAATAGGTGGGTGGCCACCAATATCCACCTGGATCAATCCTCCCCCCTTAGGAAGCAATGTATCCATTGCATTGAATTCCCCTATCATGTGAGGAAACTTATGTTGGATTTGGCCACAGGTGAGCCACTTTCCTTGGTGTAGGATTTTCCCTGCCTTGACAACTTGATAAAGTTGGATCCTCAACTGGTGAGTGCCCTTGACCTATGTGTCCACTATCTGATCAGTGGATGTTTGTTCCATGCAGTCAGGCTTCATCTCTACTGGTGTCAGTTGTTTTGTGATCTCTGAGGTGTCCAATAATGCTGGAAAATATGGTCGAAGGAGGCCCACATTGAATACTAGATGCATGCCAAGGAAGGGTGGAGTGTTGAGCTCAAAAGCATTGCTACTCATAGCCTTGGTGATAGTGTAAGGCCCATAGCGAAGTGGGAGAAGCTTCCGATGGGGCCCCATGAGACGCTCCTTCTGCAAATGTAACCATACTTTGTCGCCAACCTGAAACTACTGTGGTACCCTGTGTTGATCATGGTGTTGCTTGGACTTAGCATTGGATTTCTGCAAAACATCTTGGACCTGTTGGCGGATGTGTTGAATCCACTCAATGAATCTGGTGGCTTTTTTTATCGCAAACTTATCATGGGAAGAGTTTGTTTGTGCGGTGGCAAGAGAAAGTGAAACATCAATGGGTCCCAAGGGTTGGAATCTCAGACCCACCTGAAATGGGCTATGGTCGGTGGACTTATGGAGAGCCATGTTGTGATTGTGTTGAACATAGGGGAGACTCTCGTCCCATGTACTTGGATGCTTAGAATTGTACATGCGCAGGATGTGCACAATCATCTGATTGACGACCTATGTTTGGTCGTCGGTTTGGGGGTGGAAAGCAGTGGATTTTGTGAGCTTGGTGTCCAACAAAAACCAGAGACTCGACCAAAATGTGTTGAGGAACCTGATGTCCCAGTCGGAGATGATGGTCTGTGGTATCCCAAAGTGGACCCACACTCATTCGAAGAAGATCTTGGCATTATCTGTCGCTGAGATATTCATTTTGCAGGCTGTGAGGATGGCCATCTTCGAAAACCGATCAACGACCACAAATACGCATTCATTTCCTTGCTTAGTGGATGACAAGCCATACATGTAATCCATTGAGATGGATTCCCAAGGCTTCTCGGGAATAGGAAGAGGGGTGTATAAGCCTTGCTTCTTGATGGTTGGCTTGTAAATGGCACAGGCAGTGCAAGATCTTATATACTTGTTGACCTCCTGTCGAAGTTTTGGCCAATAAAAATGTTTCTGAAGAACGACCACAGTTTTCTCCACGCCAAAATGTCCTGCTACCCGACTGTAGTGGGCTTCCCAAATCAGCTTTGCACGCTCGCTTGTAGGAACACAAAGATGGCCCAGGTGGCATAAGATTTTGTCCTGACTGTGAAAATCGGTGACAGTTGTGCCTGTACCCAAGAGCTGATAGGTGGTGGCGAAGTCTGGATCTTGTTGATAAAGCTAGGGCCATTCAGATGCTTCATGTCCAAAGGAATGGAGCATAGTGGTGAGTGAAGTTGTTGTTCCTGAGTCTGTACTTAAGGCTTAGAAGTACAGTGTCAAGGCATACGAAAGTGGGTAAAAGATGGATAAGGTATAAACATCAACCTTCGGTAAAGGAAACTAGGGAAGATTTCTTCGTTGGTGTTGTCTAGCTTCCAACTGTTCCTGGATATTTATATATTGTTCAATGGTTGTCCATGAACGTTCAAGTTCGACCCGGCTAGTAGTAGTTTTAAGGATTGTTTCGAATAGGTTTAAGGCAATGTGCGTTTGGTCTGATAGCCCGGATTGGATATTAGGTTGTATTGGTACAGGGACATTCATGTAGGAACAGTGAAAAGGGAAAAACTTCAGTGAGAGATTGAGTGTTGTCTCAATTTGGTCGCATAAAAGAGATTTTACGGTTTTAGGAATAAAACAGGGATGCAAATCAAAGGCTCGTTCCCGTAACTGTATTATATTTTTATATAGGTGTGAGGTGGGAGAAAAACATTGAGCCGTCTATAGTGTAAGGTTCCTACCAGGGGAAAATCTTACGACATAAATGGAAGAGGCAAATATGTAAGGAAATAACCGATGTAACAAAGAATATATGTAGAATTCCGAAAATGCAGATTGGTCTTACACCCGCTGATAGCTGGTGCAGAGGAAAGACAATAAACAATTACAGAAAACCAAAATTCATTCGTTATAGTAGTGGTCGTACTAAAGTATAACGAAGCACATCAATTATGAATATGAATTGAAATGAAAAAATGAGATACAAGGAAGCAAACTTGTAATACAGTAGTGACGGAATTGAGAATCTCCAGATCTGCTTGTATTAACTCTCAATATAAAGCTCTATTACAAATGACACAAAAAGGTCCAGCCCTGTTTATTTCTTTCTTTGATATATTTATACAATTTTGCAAATAAGGTAGCATCTCAATAGTTACAAAATTTCGGTTACAACAAGGAGGAGTGAAATCGCTCCATTTCTCCAACTCTGTCCTCATTTGGTGCCAGATGTTTGTCGTTGGGCGAACTTGGTAAATGCGATACATCTTTCCACCAGCTGAGATATTAGCCGCGATGGTTCAGCCTGACAACTGGCTTCAAAGAATTAGCATTCACAGGCTAACTACTATAGCCTGTCCTCCATCTGTCCATCGATGAGGTCGATGGCACATAGTTGCGCGCTAGGTTTGATCATGCACCTATCAACTTGGACTATGTCCACCACAGTCATCTGAGAGATATTGGTTGAATCTCTCTCTTCCTTTTCCCTCAGATCAAGTGAGATATGTTCCACATTCATCTGCATCAACCTCTCGGCGTCGCCTCCACTGTCAATGCCCAGTAGCTCGCCGTCTATAGAATTGAAAGCCTCCTCCAAGGAATTGGTTATCTTTAGGGCTTGTTGTTTTCCTTCGGCGATGTTATGCTCCCATTCCTTCAACGGAATATTTCCTCTGGTTTGTTCTGAGATGGTGATCCTGGGAGCACCTGTCGAAACTCTGTTATTCGTGGCTATCACCGCCTCCTGGAAGGCGACCTGAGCCACTCCTGCATCCCTTTCTCTGGCAGCTAGGTTCTCAGAAATCTGATTGACCAACAGACAATTTTCCCGGATCACTCCCACCTTGGCGAACAAATTCTGTTGAGCCGAAGAGATTCTGCTTCGAATTTCGATTGCCTGGGATTTGAACATCTCAATGTTGATCCTTCTACTCTCGGCGATTTCTACCCGAGCCTGCAACTCCTCAATCAAATTCCTCTGTTGTCTTGCCTGCATCCGACCATCCTGGACCACTAGTTGTGCTTTCTCAAGCTTCGTTTTGAGCACCTCTATTTCATTTTTATCAGCCAATTTGGACTGCTCTATTTCCACGCTCGTCTAACCTTTAGCATTCTCCGTGGCTGAGGCCAATCTGGCTTCAAGAGTCCTGATTGGGCGATTTTTTCTTTTAAGTTGGTTCTTCAAAAGTCCGACCGAGAATTGATTCGTTGAGGCATACGCTCCTAGTGTCCCTGCGATTTCAGTGGCGAATTGCTCATTCTTTTTATCTTTTCCATCGGTCATCACTTTATAATTTTTGGCAGTCGACTCTCCCTCCAGGTAGAATTCCCTTTTTACTACCGCTTTTCTCTTTTTATCAAAGAAAAACTCATTCGGAGGGAGTTCTTCTGCTCTTATGGGCCTCAGCTCCTCATTGAATATCCATCCTCCTTCGATATTTCCCTGCATCGACTGCAAGGGGGTGACAGATGTGATGGGTTCTCCGATCTGTTTCGCTGATTTTCCAGGGGTGTCGACCGTGTTATCACTCCAGGAAACTCTCCTAGGCTGTAAGTCGAAGATGCCTGGTAACTCAATCTTTTGGTAACTATTTTCTTAATAATGATGTGGTTTTTGGATCAAGATGAATATCTAGGGGCTGGACTGTGTCTTTAAGACTGTCTAGAAATATCAAATATCACAAGGCCTTCTAAGAATGCAATCAGACAAGGGTTGATAAATAGAACAGAAGATAGATGTTGAACCAGATTATACTCATATAAGACAATAAGCACAATGGGTTTAAGAACTAAGGCAACAACTTATGATTCTTAACTTAATCAATCAATTAGTGAGATGACAGTCACATGTAGATTGAATAAGTGCCAATAAAGAAATCATTCACTCATAAGATATCATAGAATAGAAAGAAAGGTCTGAAAACACAAATGAAAGAAGCTTGCAATGTTCAATATATTAAGAATGAGTCTTGTTTACAGTTACAGCATGTACAACCCAAAATCGAACCCTTGGTTAATCTTCTATCCTAAGATTTATAGCTTTACAAAGTAGTTCTGAGATCCTGAAAACAAGGATCAAATATACTAAAGATAGTAACTCAAAATTCAGTTGCAAAATATGTGGGATGATCCCCAAAAATAATGTCAATCCCAGATTTCATGGTCTTTCTCTCTTATTGATTGTTGGTGAAGTGCAGGATAGCCTCCCAAAGCTAAATGATGACTCTCCAAGAGAGGCAAATTCGAATCTGTTGAGATGGAAAAATGTCCAGATTTCTTGTCTTGTCTAAAGACATCAAAAACCTTTAGAACACCTCTTGTTTCAACAATCTGTCAAAAATAACTATTGGCTTTGTCTTGATAATTCATCAGATGTTCATTAGAAAGATTTCAAACCTTTTCAACTCAAAAAACCTTGATCTATGCAAAAACTTGATTATTCAGAACATAACAGGCTTTCGGTGGTTAACTTGGAAAGCTTCTGGGTTGATCAACTACCGAAAGCGCAGCTTTCGGTGGTTAATGAACAGTCGTCATGTTCGCCTAAACCACTGAAACTGCATCTTTGAGAAAATTTCAAAATTTGTAAAAATGCTCACCTTGGATCCCTTTTTTGATGCTCAGGGTTTCTTAGATGAGGCAGCCCTTATTCTTGCAGACCTGCGAACTTCTACTGGTTGTATGGGGTGTTCTGGTGTGTCCATCATAGTTGTGGCTAAATTAGCCAAAGTTTCCAATCCAGTCTGTTCCTCTGCTGGTGATTGAAACTATTTTAACTTCAACCTCAGGATCTTGAGTTGTCTATACAGCTTCATGTTTTCTCTGATCAATACCCTGTTTCTATCTTTAATTTTATCATGCTTCTCCTTGAGGGTTTGATTCATTTTGAACAATTATGCACTTCTGTCAGTGAGGTCTGTGTTGGCTTTTTTGATCACCCTTTCTAGGACTTCCATTTCATAAACCTGTTGCAGGAGCTTGTTGATTTTATGTTTCCAAGCTATTTTAGGCCTACTTGAGGAGGCTTCGGCTTCTGGTTGCCTATGGGCCTCTGGAGGACTTGGTGAAGGTAGATTTGAACGAAAATCTACACCCTGATCAGTCTTCATGTTATCCTGTGTCTCTGCCACCTCTGGGTCTGATTCTGAATCACTGTAAGGTAGATTTAGAAGGTTTTTTCCTGTGGCAGGGTTTTTAGACTGTTTACCTTCAAACTGTAATTTCCTCTTGATTCCTTCCTTCTTGCTAGGGGATGATTTTATGGGATCTCTTGGTATTGAGATTCATTTCCTTTTCCTGTGACTGCTCTTGGGAGTAGGAGTTTTTCTGCCCCTTGATTTCTTAGTTTCTGCCTCTGGTGGTCTTTCTGTTTGAAATTCATTCCAAAACAAAAAGAAACCCCACTCAATTTGTTTCCTCTGCAGAGCTTCTCTCACAAGAAGAGTAATTAGCCCTTGATGTGATAATATGTTGATAACCTTAGCAGGCTGGGATTTCACTTGTCTTGCCATCTTCGTCAGGGTTTTGTGAAAGAAGTAAGGCAGGTTTATAGGCTCTCTGCCTGTGAAATGATTCAGAAGTTTAAAATGATAAAACATTACCCTGTTGTAGCGCCCCTCACAAGTAATGT
>SNQJ01S0043056.1:33147-50580 GCA_010110895.2 Picea sitchensis | reverse complement strand
TTTTATTAGATTTATTGATAGTAGGTTAATGAGGTAAATTTATTTGCAGGAAAATAAAGTGTTTGAACTAATCTAGATTTGGCCTCTCGAGAGGTTATCCCTTTAGCTCAAAAATTTGCTGAGAACTTGCCGAAACCCAATGGTTTCACCAACAAGCCCACTAGAGGTGCCAAGTGTCCAACACTGAGGGGAACAAGCTCTAGGTATTCAATGAAACTTCATACACTCCCCCTAGGTGGTTCTTAAAGCCAAGCAATAAGTCTCTTTTGAGATTTCCCTATTAATCTATCACCACTGACCAACCTAACATGCATGAAACTTACTCCCAGAAGATCGAGACAAGCTCACAACTGGAAGGGTTAGGAACAACACTAGGAGCTGAGGGGAGTTGTTTATTTTAGACAAGAAATGAAAATTGCTGAAAGGAAATGTTTTCTAATTACTAGTCTTCACTGACCAGCCTCTTGCGAGGAGCTGAGGAGACGGTTTATTGCCAACTTTAAAATTGCATAAAATAAAGTTGCATAAGGGAAATCTAATCTAGCAATTAAAGTATTACTTTCCAAATTGAAATCTAGTCTATGTGTTTGTTGTTTTAAACTTTAAAGCAAAAAGATAATGAAAATAAGAAACTTGCTCGAAGACCACAACACCAACCCCCCTAAGGGGAAACACAAAGTGAGGCCTCCCTTGGCTTACTTATTTTATTAACTCAGTTACAATGGTCTCTTGAAGAGACTTTGGATCTCTTTAAATAGAGATAAAGATCCTTATAAATGGATCGAAAATAAAAAATATAACTTTTTACAACCTTTTCCAAAGATATAAGGTAACTTTGGGGGTCCTGGAAGCTTCGAATCTTCAAGATTTGGAAACATATCCCTTTATTTTTGCACATACCTGCACAAAACAACAAGCAAACCAAGATATAATATGCCCAAAAACACTTTAAGTGTGTGTTGGGATGTTAGTAATAAAGCCCCAAAATTTTCCTAAGTAAATTTATTGAAAAATTACAAAATAGAACCAAGGAATTGAGTTAGAAAGCTTACTTCCTTGGGATCTTTTGTTGATGTTTTAAGGCGGCAAAATGCAAGCACTAAATTGCGAATATTTGAATTAAACTAGCAAGCTAGATTTATAAATAAAACTTTGTGCTCTAATCTACTTGCTCTTATCATGCAAAAGGAAAGACAACTTTAAGATTTAGTTTGAAATTAGAAAGCTTTACTTTGCATGAATTGAAAGTAACCAAATTTAATAATTTAAAAAGTGGAGAAGGAGAAGAAGAAAAGTGCTTTGAAACCCTTTGAAAATTGGGCAAATGGAGTCTTTGTTGATGGATCTACAAGAGGGGCTATGTTTCCTTGAAATCTTGAAGGGCGAGGTAAGTGAACTGATGCCTATCCTCCTCTTCAAGTGTGATGATCTGCAAAAGACTTAGAGATTCCTTGCCAACAATTTGTTAAACATATGATGCTACTTACAAAGAAACTTTGAAATAAGCATGAGCATTAACCGAAATGAACATGCATACTAAATCTATCACTTGTAAACAAACATTAAGATCAATAAAAAACAAGTTTATAATCTTACCCAATTAGGAGATAGCTCCTCTCAGAAGGCATACAATAACGAGTAAAGGCAAAAAATACACATAAGCAAATTATACCTAACAATTAAGCATTGGACATAGAAGCTCCACACATGAAAGTAGACACCAATATAGTCTCCAAAGCCTTTTTATTCTAATCAAAAGAACGATACAATAGGAATATAATGGCACTAATCCCAAGCTCCAACTAGCTTTACAAAGGAGGGAGTGCTTCTTTATATAGGGAGGGGGCACACTTCTCAAGGAGGGAGTGCTTCTTTATATAGGGAGGGGGCACACTTCTCAAGGAGAGAGGGCACACCACTTGGAGGGAAAAAGATTTACAAGTGTGATAGCAAGGGATTCCACCTTTCCCAAGGCTCACACAATCTACCACATGTGAAGTTAGGTGGGGAGAGGAGTTGCCACATCCCAAAATTTGGTGAACTCTTCACATGGTGCACCACCTCTCTCAAGGAGGGCGCACCTCTTCTTGGCCAACACTCCAAAACATAATAAAACATGTGCTTTAATCTCTTATGAAGCTTCCACACGTGCCAACCAACCTTTGTTAACTCAAAGAAAGGTAGAGTCAACTCAAAACATGTCCCATAAATGTTCCCCAAAAAATAGGTTTGCTGATTTTTTTTCTGATTTTTTATGTCTTTTTTGGGTTTCGTGAGTAAAATTGACTTTTTAGTGATTAAAATCACTAATTTCACTAAAAAAAGTGGATACTTAGGTAAAGTGGGTGCTCTAGGTCCAAAAATAAGCACCCCCAAGGCATATGAAGCCTCCTAATATCACCTTTTTAATACAAGTTTAATTTACAATTAAAAAATTCTGTTTTACGGAAAATTTTTAATTAACTGAAAAAATGAAAAATCTTAAGGGGGACTTAACACATTTCCATAAAACTTTAGGAGGATGTTTAACATGGTAATATACATTAGAGACTAGGCTTATATCCATGCTAAGGCCTAACCATGAGTATATACTCCATCTTTGGAGAAATTGAGTGAAAAAACTCGGAAATTATAAATTGCTTAGACAACAAAATATAATTAACAAGTAAAAAAAAACACTCGAGAGTAACAACTCATGATTAAGTCTAAGGTGGCTAATACCTTTTACAAAGTTCATCATGCAACATCTCTTATTACAATTCCATGAAGGGTATGGAAAATGTGGAAAAAGTGGGTCACATAGACCGTGTGAACTTCTAAACTTTCAATATTGAACAAAGAGTTGTTCAATCTTTGATGACTCGCTGGAAGTCCATCCTAGTGCAACTTGGTGGATAACAGGATCCTTTCTAGCGTTGCAAACGTATCTACTGCTAATGTCAATGTTCTTCAAAATCCAGAAGATGGCATCTGTGCAAGGGAAAATTGTTGGATGTGTTGCTACCCTGAAGATCCCTGATTTTCTAATATTCTTGAATGCTTGAAGCTCGTTTGGGTCTTTAGCTTCAACGAAGAAATTTGATTTTTTGAACATGTGATAAATCTCTCCCCATTTGAATGTCTCTCCATCCTTCTCTAAAATCCCTGTTGTGTCATCGTATATGGCCCGAATAATCTTTATCTCTCCTCCTACTTGCTGGGTATTGCTAGAGGCCTCAACCCTGGATGCCTTGCTTGCCATCTTATTTTAGGGTGACATGTTGGAACCTGCCACAAAAATTAAGTTTAGGGAGAATATTAGGGTAAAACGTACCATTTAATGCAACTAAATGATTAAAAATACCAGATGAGTTATGGAGATTATTATGAGACAAAGATTCATCCTCTGAGGAGGTCAGGGTAATGGCAGGCATGTTTAAGCAACCTGGTAGTAACTTGGGGAGGAAAGGGTAAACACTAGGCCTTGAACAACAAAACCGGAGGTCCAGAAATTAACTCTTCTGACGCAAGTCAGAGGAGTTCATACCAAGTGTTCCGATACAAGTGGTGAACTGGTCGAAAAAGCTTCGATCGGGGAGGTTAAGGACAACTCCTCCAATCGTGGTTGGAGGAGTTAGTTTCAATTACACGGATAAGCTATTGAAAGGGTTTACCAAGTATTTATAATGATCATCGATATTAATCGAACTCTTCCGATCATATCTGAGGTGTTAGTAATAACTCCTCCAATATGGTCAGAAGAGTTATATCCAAGTTGTCCGAGTAATGTAGAGAAGTTATGTGCAAATCCTCCTACCGGATCTGAGGAGTTAGTTGTAACAATACCAATGGCGAGAAACCTAGGGGTTTCATAGATCAAGTGTAAGAGTTTTTTTAAGTATCATTGTACTAGTTAAGGGTCCGAGGTCGAGTTCCAATGGATATCCTACCAAAATGGCTCTCGAGATTTTGAGAAACAGGGTAACCATATTATGAAGACAAATCCGGGTGCATAGATAATGTAGCTACATAACCGCATAAGGCATTAGGGGAAAGGCGGGGTGTTAAATTTAAATTACGTGGAGAGGATTTGTAGGGAGAAACTAAAGCCTAACCCTAACCCTAAGAAAATAAAAACAATGTAAAGATGCCCTTACCTGGATCTTGGCGTTACGTGGAGGGTGTGGATAGGTCGGGGTTTGAATGGAAAGAATCGGTGCGCTCCTTGTCTTGGAATCTTTCGCACTTCATATATTGGATTGAATAACAACAAATCAATTATTGTTCTGATTATATAGATTAAGAATCATTTTGGCATTAAATGTAGGTAGGTTGGGTGGTTGAGTTCGAAGAGTTTGAAGAGAAGTTCTTTGATGAACATCGGAGGAATTGTTCTCAAGTCTTATGATAATTATCGAAACTGATGGGAGAAACTCCTTCGATACGAATCAGAGGAGTTATAACTAACTCCTCCAATTCGTAACGGAGGAGTTGTTGTCAACTTGCGCGATAAAGAGTGAAATTGGTGAGGAAGGGAAGAACTCCTCCGATATGAATAAGAGGAGTTAGAAGTAACTCGTTCGATTCGTATCAGAGGAGTTGTTATTAACTTGGTCGATTTCAACTGTTTGGATTTAAAAACAAAGTCTTCAAATTCTTTCATTCCAACATGATTTTCTAAGGAAAACATGATTCCTTTAAGTTGGAGAGAGACCAAAGAAAATTTCTCCTAGGCTCAAAAGATGAGGGGCCCCATTTTCCAAAGGATATGCAAGATTAATAGAAGGAAAGTGGAAGGTTGTAGTGCCTGCCACAACACCTCTGCAGTCCACTTTACTTCACTGTATTTCTTTAGCATATATGTCAAATCTTTTACAATTTCTGCAAAATTAGGAATAAATCTCCTCAAAAAATTGATCTTACCTAAAAATGATTGAATTTATTTTTTATTTCGAGTTAGGCTTATGCCTTCAATTGCTTTGAATATTTTTGGATTGATTTTGATTCCTTCCTTTGAAACAATATGACCAAGTAGCGTGTTTTCCTGCATTGTAAAATGAGATTTTTTAGGATTTAACGATAAAACATATTTTTTGCACTTTTCAAAAGTTTGTTTTAGATGTATTAGATGATTTTCATCATAATCATAAAATACAGTTAAATCATCTAATTGAATTACAACAAACTTGTCCTTTTCACCAATGAATGCTAAATCCATATCTCTTTGAAAGGTAGATCCTGCATTCATCAGACCAAAGGGAATTTTGTCATACATGAAAGTACCCCATGACGTAGTGAAAGCAGTCTTTTCCATGTCATCTTCATGAACTGCAATATGGTTATACACTTAAAATCCATCAATCATTGAAATTATGTTGGCTCCCGCAACTCTCTATAAAATATGATCCATTTTTGGAAGTGGATAATTATCTTTTAAGGACGATTTATTCAAATTCCTAAAGCCAACACAAAGTTTTATTTCCCCATTCTTCTTCCCGACTGGGACTAAATTGGCCACCTAGATTGAATATCTAAGAGGCACTATAATTTTTGCATCCAATAATTTCTTAAGTTCTTTCTCAATTACTGGGAGTAAGATGGGATTTACTCGCCTAAGTTTCTTGTTTAAAAGGTTTTAAAGGAATTTTATGTTGTATAATACTGGTGTCATAAGTTTTAAGATCCTCATATGTCCAAACAAATACTTCTATGTATTCCTTAAATAATTCCAAATACCTTTGTTTATATTAACCACACAAGCACTTTGAAAGTTTTATGCATTTAGGATTATGTTATGTACCAATATTACAATCTTCCACTTCATCTAATTATGGTTGTACAATGGGTTTTATAGCAATATCATTTTGATAAAAAATCCTTTCTAAAGGTATCAAACCCTTAGGAATTTGATTGATTTTTAATAATATCATTTTATGATTTGCAATCAGATTTTGAAATTGTTCTTTTGTTAGATTTTAATTTTGCAATCAGTACTTATCATTCTGATCTTCTTGATCGATGTGTTTTGCTGAGAACTCTTCTATTATTTCCAAAAACTGCTTTATTTGTTGATCATCCTAAAAAACCTTCTGATGTTTAACATTGTTAGGAATAGAATGTCTATGTCTTATTTCTATTTCATATTTCATTTTTGGAACACTGGGTGGTGTAAAGCTCCAACTGTCAAGGAATCTACTTGTTGATTATGAATTTTTGGTATGGAATGAATATCAAAGGATATAAATAAGTTTTCAATTAGATACCATACACAATTTCTGTAAGATCTCATCCTAGGATTTTTTGTTTGATAAATTTGTTTAACCTATTTGACGATCAATTCAGTATCACCATAAAATACCAAATGTTTAATTTTCAATTTTCTTGCTATTTCCAAACCCAAAAGCAAAGATTCATATTCACAAACATTATTTTTAAAATCAGTCTCAAATTGCAACCTGAAAGAGAATGGAATAGTTTTATTACCTGCAGGTGAAACAAACAAGACACCAACTCCAGATCCTTCCCAAGAGGAAGCTCCTTCAAAGTACATTTTCCACATTCCCTCTGTTAGTATCATTATTTTCAGGGTAGAGTTAGAGGTTTTTCTAGGGTTTCATTTGAGCAAGATGGCGGCATGAGGTTCTGTGAGAAGATTCAAGGATATAATGCATAGGTGACAATGGAGTTTGCCCTCAATTTCAATGGAGTTCAAACAAGGATTGAAAATATCACGTTCCAGGTATTAGAGGACACAGTGGCTGCTACAACTAATATTCCAGTCAAGGGGGAGAAGTGGTTTAAAGGTATGACTCTTGATCTAGTTTTCTATACTGATTTCATGAAACCTAAGTACAAAAATCAGAGGTTTGGCACCACTATTCCAAGAGAATGCATACTAGAGCAGTATGAAAGCTGTTAACAATGGTGCAATGATACTTCACTTGTGAGGGGAGATTTGATAGGGTATACCTTTATCACATAAGGCTTTTGATGCATTTCACAGGGAAGAACCCTTTGAATTTACCTTTATACCAGTACAAAATTTTAGGAAAACTGGCAGATAGGGTACAAGCTAGGGATGATCAACTCAAGTCCAGTTTGTTTCATTTCTCCTTGGTTAAGTTTCTAGTGGTGGAAGAACTCAAGAAATCAAATAGAGACTAGGATTCTTTCTTGACCTTAGATAACATTCCTTTAGATCCCAAAGGAGACACCCCCTCATCTGCTGAGAAAGTGGCCTTTAGAGTCTCAAGTGGGAAAGAAAAAGGGCATGTAGAACAGGGCATGGGAAAAGGAAAGGATATTGATGATTCTTCACCAAGCCAACCAACTAAGAAGAAGGGTAGAAGGCTACACTTTGTTGATGAGGTGGAGGAAACACCAAGAGTTAGTATCCCAATCACAAGGTCAGCTGCCAAGAGATTTCCTGTACCTTCCCCACATACACAGTTTGTTGATCATTCAACTCAAGGAATGGATGAAGATCATGTGCAGCCAGAAGAGAAAGACCAAGTAATCAAGGAGCTATAATATCAGCTTAAGGAAGCTCAACATGTCATAGCTCATATTTTTCATGATAACAGGGAAATGAAAAGAAAATTGGATGAGAGGGTTTCTGATATTCAAACTCCACAAGATGCAATAGGATCAAAGAACAAATCTGCCTTAAGGTTCCAAAAGATTCTAAAGAGAAGGAAAGCATGAAAAGTCCTAAGATTATGGATTTGATTAAACCTACACCCCCCTTAACAAGATCCTCAACCATAAAGATAACCTCTGATTACAATCTTGCATAGGAAACACAAGCACAGGGCCAGCCTACACCAGTTGAGAAGATTTATACTTCACTTGGAGAGGGTGAGAAAACCATCAAGTGGCTAAATAAGCAACTCATGGAGGCCCAAGACCTAATCATTCGGCTCAGGGAGAGTAAACGAGTATAAGATCTAAGGTTTGAGAGACACTTTAAGGAGTGTGGACCAACCATCAACAATGCTTGTGCAACCCTCACAAATGGCCAATCAAAGCTGAGAAGGAATGCACTGTTGTTTATGAAAGTGGGTAACTTGAAAAGGAAAAAATTGTCATTGAGAAAGGAAAACATGTTTCTCAAGCTGAGGATGAAGGTCGATGATGAAGCTAGAGGGAAGTTGGACCTAATTGCAGAGGTGGCTAAGTTATAGGTTCCATATCTTCACAATTTTTCTTTTGAGGAACCACAAATGATCAGTTTTGAATTTTGACTGGAAAACTGTATTGTACAGAACTTGCATAGCGATTTCATGCTACACAAGTGTTGTAAGTACATAGGAGGTTGAAAGACATTGGGTAATGATTAGTAAATGATATAGTAGTGAGTTGGAGCCTCCAAAAATGTTGCAGCCACCTCCTAAATGAGGTTTACTAAAGAAATCCACCACACTGTGTAAAGCTTGCTACACAACTGTTGTAGGTTGCAGTTACACAACGTGTTACAACAACTCTATACACAAAGTCTACAAGGAGCCTTGTCAGCGCTCATATCACTCCAACATTTTTCTCTAGCTATCCCCAATGACTCACAGTAGCCTCAAACTCGAAAATATGCTATAGATCTCTTTTTGTCAAAGAATATTGTATGCATTAATATGGTCAAGGCGAATTTGCTATTTTTAGCAAGTAGTTTACAAGTTCTTCTCTTTTGATGTAATCGTATCCAGAATTATAGAACAATAGTGAAATTTGACTTCTTTAGCCTAGGAAGTTAGTTTGCTTATATATTTGAGCATTTTAAAAGTGCAAGGTGTTGGCAGAAGCACAAAGGATATTTTGTATTGAACTTATACAATTTTTTTGAATTTGAATGAAATACTAGTGTAGATGTTCAGATCTTTTTCATACCAAATATTATAGTGGTGACGACCTAAAGTCTGTTTCATGTATGTTCTTCTTGTTTAGTTTATATTTCATCTACTGATACTTATATGTTTAAATTGGATATCAAATGGTTTGAAATTCATCTCAAATGATGCTTTAGATTCAAGCAATTTGAACACTGTTTTTCCTTCTTAACTCATCAAAATTCATCTTTTATGGTGCTCTGAATGTTGTTATGTGTTTTTCTCCTTCTTTCATTCTATAACAACAAATTAAAAAACTGAAAGATCATCACCTACCTAGCCTTTGCTTCATTGAGAGTTCTACCTACCAGACATTGTTTTCATTTTCTTTCAAAGAATTTACTCCATTTCCCAACATGTTCTTTTCCTTCTTGCCAAAAAACCTTAAAAACCCATTCATCTAATCAAAGATCTAGCCTCTTATCCTCAGAAGAAAACCTATCTTTTAGAGACCAAGTGACAAGAGAGATTCCTCTCTGAACTGAAAGGATAGTTTCAGTTGTAAAGTGGTTATGTGGTTACCTTTGTGAGTTGGTTCCTCAGCCTAGGCGATTTACTTAGTGATAACATTTTGGCACCGTTTTCGGGGAACTAAAAGTGAAAATTTTCCCTGGGAAAGAACTATTAAAGTTTCAGATTTGATTCCCGAGGGTAACAGAGAATCAAACATAAGATTGGCTTAAAACGTTTTCCCTAACGACTTCATGTTTTAAGATCAATAGCAAAAAAGTTGTTTTATTGAGAAATCTTGGCTGCAAAAAATATTTACACTAGGATAAATCCAGATCTAGAACCTATAACATCTGTGGTTGATCCTGAGAAACTCTTACATAAAATAAAATAAAAGGTATCCGACTTATGTATTTTTTTGGATATAAATTTGTCATTGCCTAGGGATGGAGTAAATATCATTGATGATCTTGAGTTTGATCTAAAATTTGAGCATACTTTGTTTAGATTTAGATCAAAAGATAACTTGACTAAATATTTGTTTGATGAGAAGAAATTTCAATTCTTCATTTTTGTTGTTCCCGTTCAAACTGTTGTGATTCCTACTCAAATTGTTCAATCAGTCTAGAATCCTCCTAGAACCATGGCAACAAGATATGATCCCCTTATCTTACCTGCTCAATTGCACGATCTACCTCAAAACTATAATCAAAGAATCAAATCATATGATGCAGAAGAGAACATTTCTGCTCAAAGACATTTAGATTGGTTTAATGACTTTTTGACCTTGAAGAGGTAGACGATGACGATGCAAAAGTGAGTCTGTTTGCACAAAGTCTCTCAGGTGAGGTCAGTAAGTGGTTTAAGGCTCTTCCAACAAAAAGTATTCCTAATTTTGTATCCTTTGAGGCAACCTTCATTGCAAGATGGGGATATAAGAAGAATCCTCTACAACTGCTGACTCAATATAACAACATAAAAAGATCACCCAGTGAGACAGTTCAAGAGTTTTCAACCAGATTTATGAGGGTTTATAATCAATTCCCGCTAAAGTTAAACCCCCTCCCGGAGTTGCCCAACTTCGTTATGCTGACTCCTTTGACAATGATTTTTCCCTGCTGCTGAGGGAAATGAGATCTACTGCACAAGATGACATGATGAATGATGTAATTGAAGTAGAATTAAATACGGTGGCATCAGGAAAGATTAAACATAATACTGAAAATGACATGAAAAAAGCTCAAGGAGAAGCTCAACCCTCAACTTCCCAGTCATCAAATGCCAAATTTGATCTAATGGTAGAAACTATGGAAAGGTTGGTGGAAAAGTTGTCCTTGGATAACAAGCCTGCCATTAGAGATCAAATTGAACGTCAACGCAGGAATCCAAATTTCGGAAGGTTGCTTGTTCCATCGATCAAACATAGAGATCAAAGGAACTAAGGTGATCAGCAAATCACACCCCCCTTCCAAAATAACTATGTTAATGCATATTTTGATGAATCTTTTGAAGATAACATACATTGTTGTGGTGATACTGAAACATATGTGTTCTTAACTAAAGAATAACATGATCAATTTATCGATGCAAATGACAAGTTTATGCAGGAAAATGATGACATGTTGTCAATGGCAACATAAGAGTATAAGAGGGGGTATCAAAATTCCATCATGCAGTTTCAGAAGCAGTACAACCTCAGAAATAAAAAAGGTGTTTGCAAACCGACCGAAAGGGAATCCTACAAAGGAGCCTCAAGTTAATTTACCTTCTTCAAGTCAGCCTAAGAAAGACAGTTCTACAAAGGATGCATTGGAGAAAGGAAAACATAAAGAAAATCCCCCAAAGAAGGTACCAGAGACCAAAAGGGATGCAACCATCATATAGGTAGAAAAAACTCAATCTCCTTTTAATTTTGAAAGTGAAATGGAAAAAATTAAAATTTTTGTTCCTTTCAATGAGTTGATAAGGAATGGTGAATATAGAAGCCAAATCATCAAAATGCTGAAAATGGAAGAAGCATATGATACTTTGAATGTGAAAGATGATCACCCTGCAATCTTATTTGGTCCTTGGGGTGAAAGAAAGTGGTGATGATGGTGATGTACCTCCATTCTCTGTTAGCCTTAAAATTCATGATATGACCTTACACAATGCAATGCTAGATTCAAGAGCATCTCATAATCTGATGCCAAAAGTAATCATGGATGAACTAGGTTTGGACATCAATAGACCTTACGAAGATTTGTTCTCTTTTGATTCAAGGAAGGTAAAATGTTTGGGTTTAATATCAAATATGTGGTCATGTCTCTATCTCAAATTCCATCAAAAAATATGGTCATGGATGTAGTTGTTGCTGCATCCCTCCAAAGTTTGGCATGCTGTTGTCAAGGTCATGGGATGCAAAGTTGAAGTGCACTCTATAGATGGACATGTCCTATGCAACTATACCAGTTTTTGGCCAAGAAAGGAGATTGTACAGGGAAGTACTGCTGAAGTACATGGTGAGTAGCAAAAGGAAACCAAACAATCATCCTATTTATTTTGTTGACACCGAGGTTGGTTCTTCAATTTTTTCAATGACCTGTGTTTTGAAAAAGAAGAGCCAAAGATTGCTGAACTACTTGTGAAAGATGAGGCATATCATCAAGCATGACAATTTTTAGATCACAAACACAATGAGGATGAATAAATGTGGAATATGAATTTTGATGGAGCTTCTAGTAAGGAGGGATATGGAGCAGGTGTTTGGATAATTCCTCCTAAAACAAGTTAAAAAATTTTCTCTTACAAATTAGCTTTTGACTGTACAAATAATATGGCTAAGTATGTGGCATTGATTTTGGGTTTGAAGACATTAAAATATTTGGGGGCAAAGATAATAGCTGTACATGGAGATTCTGTGATTTCCATAAATCAAGTTAAGGGCATCTATCAATATAAACATCCTAGGTTGAGGGCATATAGAAATATAGTTCTTGATCTACTTGAAAGTTTTATAGAATATAACCTCTTAGTGATTCCAAGAGGACAAAATCTTATTGCTGATGAATTAGCCACTTCAACCTTTGTTTTCAAGATTCCTGTCTTTCCTAACAAAAAATATGAGACTGAAGTCAAGCACAGACCAACAATCCTTGATAACATAAAAAATTGGCATATTTTTGAGGATGATAAACAAGTGGTAAGATTTCTCCAAATGACTGATGAGTTTACCAACATAAATATTGATGATGTGTTGTGATCAGGAAGAATATGTGACCATGTTTTCAAATGATGACTATTTCCAAGATTAGATTGCTGGTAGAGACATTGTTCAACTAAAAAATAGTATCATCCCAAAGGGCTTGGTTCCATTGGAAAATATTTTTGACAATAATGATGTGGCAACGAACCCTAAAGTCATTGCAAATGATGAAGAAATAGAGGATTGTAACATTGGGACTCAGAAAAGCCCTAAAATAATCAAATTGTCCAAGACACTCAGTGTAGAAATCAAAGAGAGATATATCAACTTAATGAAGGATTTTCGAGATGTTTTTGCTTGGATTTATGAGGATTTGAAGGTGTATGACACAAAGGTTATTCAACATGTAATTCCAATAAAAGATGATAAAAAACCTCTCAAACATAAATTGATAAGGATCAATCCTTTACTGCTTCCATTAATTGAGAAAGAGGTAAGAAAGTTGTTTGATTATAAGATTATAGTGTCTTTGAGATTCTCTAAATTGTTGGCTAAATTAGTTATCGTCAGAAAGAAAAGTGGCGAAATAAGGTTGTGTGTAGACTTTCAAAATCTGAACAGGGTTTTCCTCAAAGATAACTATCCTCTTCCCAAGATGGACTACATTTTGCTGAAAGTGGTTGGATCACATAAAATGTCAATGCTTGATGGATTTTTGGATACAAACAAATCATGGTGCATCTTGATGATCAAGAGAAGACAACCTTCACAACAGCCTAGGGTACATTCATGTATGCCAAAAATCCTTTTGGGATCATGAATGTAGGGGCAACATTCCAAAGGGCTATGGATATAGCTTTTGCTGATGAAAAGGATACGCTCATTGTCATTTATTTAGATGATATTACTGTGTTTCCAGATTTTGATGATGAGCATATAAAACACTTGAAAAGGGTTTTTTAGAAATGTAGGAGGTTTGGAATTTCATTAAATCCCAAGAAATCCAACTTTGGAATGTAAGAGGGTAAACTACTTGGTCATATCATCTCAAAAGAAGGAATAAAGATAGATCCCAACATGGTTGCTGCCATTATGAAAATTGACACTCCTAGCAGAAAAAGAGAGGTACAATCCTTTCTTGGAAGAGTAAACTTTCTGAGGAGGTTTATCCCTAATATGGCATAAATCATAAAGTTCATTACCAGCATGCTCAGGAAAGGAAGTGAGATAAAGTGGACTCTAGAAGCCAGGAAATCCTTTGAGGACATAAAAGTAGCATTGACCAAGGCACTAGTATTGGCTAGTCCAGACTATGCAAAGGATTTCATCTTGTTCTCTTTTGCATCATAACAAACTATTACCAAGGCTTTGTTGCAGAAGAATGAACAAAAAATTGAAATTCCGATAGCCTATTACAACAGAACTCTGAGAGACTCTCCATTGAAGTATGATATCATGGAGAAGCATGCATATGCACTGGTAAAATCCCTTAAAGAATTTAAAATTTACATTTTTCATTTTCATGTTGTTGCTTATGTGCCCAGTAATGTTGTGAAAGACATCCTGAATCAGTCTGATCCTGAAGGAAGAAGAGGTAAATGTATATCTATTTTGTTAGAATATTGTTGGAAGATTGGTTGTTGTCATTGATGCCAACCCTAGTCATTGGTTGTAGTCATTGATGTCAACCCTAGCCATTGGATTTTGGACCCCACAATTGATCCAAGTAGATGGACATGAAGGAAATTACACATGCAAATACAACACCCATGGATGGATATTATAAGTCATGCCACTTCCGGTGGTATGTGGCACGTCACGTGGATCCTCACGATTGAAGATAAATGAACTTTTGAAGATGACAATGTGAATTGAAGCAGAAACTACATGTCGGCCCTAATGTTAAAAGGAAGTGACATAAAAGGGTATAAATACATCTCATTATACATTCATTTTTAAACATACAGAAGTTTATTAATGAACAAGGAGATATAGGTAAAATTTATGAGGAAATATGAAGTAAAGAAGGCCAAATGGGAGGATGAAGTCTTTTGGTGATGTGTTCTAAGGTATGTTATTTATAGGCCATCTTACCATTTTCGCTATAACTTTGTTTCTAGAACGATTCAGAAGGTGAAATTTGGAGAATATTGAGAAAACATATCTAGGTACCTGTAGTACAATTTTCATCTCTTTAATCGTTAAAATTTTGGAGATACACTCTGTGGAAGATAGGATTTTTGATTAGTCCTGAAGCTAGTCATAAACATGTGTTTCGGGTAAAACAGTCATAAAGTATTCATAGAGAATACAAATGAAGTGAGACCAATTTCCTTGGAAAGAGTACAGGCTGTAGATTCATGTGTACAAATTTCAGAATCTGAAGTTAAATATTGAGCGCAGGGCATGCTATACAAGTTCACTCTCCTGAATAAACCAAAATTGAATAAGGTCTACTGTTTTATCTATAATTCCTTTTCTGGGAGGATTAAAGGAGTGAAACTTGGAGGATTTTCAGAGAATACATTAAGTAATATTATCTACAGGATCAAAGTATTCCAAAAGTGAAGAATTGCAGAATTTGAATAAGTCTCAGGAAGCATTACCAGGTTCTATGTGATAGTTGGTTGATGGTGATAATTTAATGTAAAGTTTTATTATCTCTTATATATTCTTGGGTGGAAGGAAGGGGCAAGGATGGAGAGGTCAACCCTCTCTTGATATTGGAGGATTGTATCTTCCTTTTGGAGGTTTATCCCTCCCTTTATATTTGGAAGTTGTAGCTACCTTTGGAAGTCATTACTTCCTTTGAACAATAATACATGATTACTTCTTATATAATGTGCATGGTGTATTGGTGTATCTCTTATACTATTCTTTATTGTTCATTGGATAATATTCATTTCTGATTGGATATAAATTGAGTACATGATCTGATTGAAGTACAAGTTCAAAAATACTAATTTCCCTAAATACTGATTCACCCCCCTCTCAGTATTTCCAAGAATTGGTATCATAGCATGTTGCCTTCAGAACAGTTTAACCAGTGGAAGGAAAATCTTGAGCAGAGATAGATGACCATGAGCACATTCCAAATGGGATTTAACGATTTGATGGAAGAAATTATGCATACTGGAGTGATAGAGTGAAAACTTACCTAACAACTTTGGGAGTAGACATTTGGTACTCAGTTTTAAATGGCTCTGTAATCCCAAAGAATGCTCCAATCGATCCAAATGAGAAGAAGCTTATGAGTTGGAATTCAAAATCGATACATGTTATTCTAGGAGCATTGGCACCAACCATTGCTAGCAAAGTGATGGGCTGTAACACTGCTAAAGAGGTATGGGAAAAACTCAAGAGTATCTATGAAGGTGATCCAAAATTTAAGTAGGTCAAGCTTCAATGACATAGAGAAAAAATTGAAAATTTGAAGATGGATGAAAAGGAAGATATTGCAACCATTTTCTTAGAGTTGATGAAGTTGTCAATGCTATTAGAGGATTAGGTGAAGAGCTCAATGAATCCTTGGTTGTACAAAAAGTATTGAGATCACTTCCCTTGAAGTATGATGCTAAGGTCTCCGCCATTGAAGAAACTAGGGACTTAACCAAAATGACAATGGATGAATTACATGGGTCTCTTATAGCATATGGAATGAGAATAGGTACATAAAGTGACCAGCCAAACAATGAAGCAACCTTTAAATCCATAAACAAGACAAAATACAAGGATAATGACCTTGATGAAGAAATAACAAATTTTGTAAGAAGGCTCCAGAAGGGAACCGACAGATACAAAGGTAAGTCTCCTCTCAAATGCTTTAACTGTAGTAGAATATGACATATTTCTAAAAAATGCTACTATAAAAAGAGAAGTCTCAACAATAAAAAGAGCTTATACTCCAAGGATGATGTCATCTCCTCAGATGAGAGTGATGAAGAAGATAATGATGGAGGAGAAGTCCTCTTCATAACCCAGGAAACCCAGGAAACCTAGGACGATGATCACAAGAGTTCTAAAGAAGAAGAAATGGTTTATGAAGAAGATTCAGATGAAGAAACCAACTTTGATTCCTTTTGGGGATACAAAGACAACATAGAGTGTGAACAAGAAGATGAGAATCTTGAAAAGTTGAAGCATGTTGAAACTGAAAATAGCAAGCTTAGAAACACAAACATAATACTAAAAGGTGAATTGAGTAGTTGTGAAGAAGAGAATCACAAGCTTGAAAAGAACATTGATAGTTTGAAGGAACAATTAGAAGATTATGAGAAATTGAAATCAAAATTGGATCACACAAAAGGGGATCTACTATTGACAATAGAAAAGTTGAAAAAGTTCGAAAAAAACACTGAAAAATTAGATGAGATCCTTAGCAATCAAAGATCTCAAAACGATAAGACATGAATAGGATACAATGAAAGTTTGAAGACAACAAAACAAGAGAAGGAAGATGAAAAGGATGAAACCAACACTCCAGAGCAGGTTGAACAACAAGATAGAAGACCAGAATTCAGAAGCAGTGAGACATCAAGAAGATCCTCTTCCATCAGGTATGAAAGCAATCATTATGAAGGAAACTACAGAAGAATAGATCGTGAACCCATATGAACCACACCACAAGGAATATCACTTACCCCCAGGTATCAAAATTTCTTTCTTGGATATTATTATACTTGTGGAAATTCTGGACACAAGGAAATCAATTGTAGAATAAATGAAAGGAATAACTATGCAAGATACATGAATGGTGTAAATAGTATATATGGAAATGTTCGCAGACCTGTCAAAATAAATTGTAATCCATTTGACCCATTAATGGATCAAAATATTGTATGCTACAAGTGCAATAATCTTGGTCACAAAGCACGAGATTGCAGAGAGATGAAGGAAGATAATCCTATGCCAAATGTCCCTATACCAACTACAACATGGAGA
>SNQJ01S0043056.1:0-27599 GCA_010110895.2 Picea sitchensis | reverse complement strand
TGTAAAGCTTGGAAGTGAAAATGTAAAAGAAGGAAAAGTCCTATTGGTTGAAGATATGAAGCATAATCTCCTCAGTGTCAGCAAAATATGTGATCAAGGATACACTCTTACGTTTGACTCTCGAAAATGCAAAATTAGAGAAAAGAACTCAAGAAGATTGGTTACAACTGCAACAAGAAGACCAAACAACATATACATCCTAGACATGAAGAAGAGAGAGAATACATAAGCCACACAAAATGATTCCAAGGAAGAAGAAGTCCCACATACCAAAAATAAAGATGAAGTATTATTGAGTGCCACATGTTCAGGGGGAGAAACCCCAAAGAAGAAGGTCACCTTATGCCATTGAACTCAGGGGGAGAAACCCCACCCTTTGCCATTGATGTCAAAGGGGGAGAGAAATTGGGATCATGAGTGTTTCCATCAATGAAAAAGGGGGAGATTGTTGGAATATCGGTTGTTGTCATTGATGTCAACCCTAGTCATTGGTTGTAGTCATTGATGTCAACCCTAGACATTGGATTTTGGACCCCACAATTGATCGAAGTAGATAGAAATGAAGGAAATTACACATGCAGATACAACACCCATGGATGGATATTATAAGTCATGCCGCTTCTGGTGGTATGTGGCATGTCATGTGGATCCTTACGATTGAGGAGAAATGAATTTTTGAAGATGACAATGTGAATTGAAGCAAAAACTACATGTCGGCCCTAATGTTAAAAGGAAGTGACATAAAGGGTATAAATACATCTCATTATACATTCATTTTTAAAAATACACAAGTTTATTAATGAAAAATGAGATATAAATCGAATTTATGAGGAAATATGAAGTAAAGAAGGCTGGATTTCAAGGGAGGATGAAGTCTTTTGGTGATGTGTTCTAAGGTATGTTATTTACAGGTCATATTACCATTTTCACTATAACTTTGTTTCTAGAACAATTCAGATGGTGAAATTTGGAGGCTATTGTGAAGACATATCTAGGTACATGTGTTAAAAATTTCAGCTCTTTATTCACTATAATTTTGGAGATACACTCTATGGAAGATAGGGTTTTTGACTAGTCTTGAATCTAGTCATAAACAAGTGTTCTGGGTAAAACAATCATAACGTATTTACAGAGAATCCAAATGAAGTGAGAGAAATTTCATTGGAAAGAGTATGGGCTGTAGATTCCTATGTAATAATTTCATAATCTGATATTAAAGATTGAGTGCGGGGCATGTTGTACAAGTTCACTCTTTTGAATAAACCAAAATTGAATAAGGTCTACCATTTTCTCTATAACTCCTTTTCTGGGAGGATTCAAGGAGTGAAACTTGGAGGAGTTTCAGAGAATACATTGAGTAATATTATCTACAGGATCAGAGTATTCCAAGAAATGAAGAATTGTAGAATTTGAAGAAGTCTCAGGAAGCATTACCAGGTTCTATGTGATATTTGGTTGATGGTGATAATTTAATGTAAAGTTTTATTATCTCTCATATATTCTTGGGTGGAAGGAAGGGGCAAGGATGGAGAGGCAAACCTCTATTGATATTGGAGGATTGCATCTTCCTTTTGGAGGTTTATCCCTCCCTTTATATTTGGAAGTTGTAGCTACCTTTGGAAGTCATTACTTTCTTTGAATAATAATACATGATTACTTCTTATATAATGTGCATGGTGTATTGGTGTATCTCTTATACTATTCTTCATTGTTCATTGGATAATATTCATTGTTGATTGGATATAAATTGAATACATAATCTGATTGAAGTACAAGTTCAAAAATACTAATTGCTCTAAATATTGATTCACCTCCCTCTCAGTATTTCCAACAATGACCTGGAGATAAAGCCTACAAAGCTGATCAAAGGTTAGGGGCTTGCCAAACTGATGACACAATCAAATTATGATGTCTTGGGGATAAATTTTATTACTGACCTGTAAAAAAATTCAAAAGAAGAAACAATCCCACATGTATCCCAAAAATTTCTTGAATATCCATGGTATGTTGACATTATCTATGTGTTGAGAAATTTACAAGCTCCTCCTGAACTAAGCAAAACAAAAGCTAGATTTTTGAAGTTAAAAGCAACAAAATTTTGTATTATTGATGGTTCTCTGTATTGGAAGGATCCAAGGGGAATTTTGCTCAGTTGGTTATTGGAAGAAGAGGCAAAACATGCTATCAAAGAATTCCAAAAGGATGACTGTGGAGGGCAACATTATTGGAAAACAACAGTGCATAAGATACTGAGACCAGGGTTTTATTGGCCCAAAATTTTCTCCGGTGTGTACAAGGAGGTGTCAAGCTGTCATGAATGTCAGATTTTTGATGGCAAAAGGAAATTGCTGCCCTTGCCTTTAAAACCAATTTTTGTTGAAGCACCGTTTCGGCAATGGGCACTTGATTTTATAGGAGAGATTCATCCACCATCTTCAACTCAACATAGATGGATATTGATAGCTACAAACTACTTAACCAAATGGATTGAAGTAGTCCCAACAGGGCAAGCTACTGAGGCTATCATTATTCAATTTATGGAAAGTAACATTATGTCTAGGTTTGGCTGCCTAGTCAAAATAATAACTGATAATGCAACAACATTCAAGTCCAAGAGAATGGAAAATTTTTGCAGTGATTACAAGATAAACCTTGGTCATTCCAAAACTAATTACCCATAGGGTAATGGATTAGCTGAGTCATCCAACAAGATTTTGACAAGAATTATCAAAACATTGTTATAGGAAAACATGAAGGCTTGGAACAATAAACTTATTTATGCACTGTGGGATGATAAGATCACTACCAAGAGGTCTATTGCTACATCACCTTTCCAGATTGTATATGGCACAGATGCAGTTTTCCCTACCTTATTAGAACTGTCGGTTATTAAATTGCTGCAAGAACATGAATCTGAACCAAATGATGCTCAAAGGAGGATCAATCAACTGATTCGTACACTTCTAGTACAAAAGTTGATGCTTTCAAGGTAGATGATCTAGTGCTGAAATGGGATGCAAGAAATGAAGATAAGGGGAAGCATGGAAATTTTGACTACCTCTGGCTAGGACCATTCATAATTGTTGATTATCATGGAAGCAATGCTTATCTGTTGCAAGACCTCAATGGAGATCTCATAAGTGGAGGACCTGTAAATGGAAAGTTTCTCAATCACTACTTTACTTTATGCATTTTGATATTTTCATCTAATTGTAAATAACCATTTTATTTTTCAGATAGAGTAGTTGAAATCATCATTCAACAAAAGTTGAATCCTGAAGTGAAGGCCCTAAGGTTCTGTTGAGTTTAGCTAGTATGTGTGAAGTTTGAAAAAAAGTTTTGTCAGTCAGTTTATTTTTTCATTTTTAGAGTCTTTTTGAGTCAAATAAAGCCCAGTGGATAAGGAACCTGGTCTGCTATTATTTTCTACCTCACAGGGAGGATAACATCCCCATTGGATCCAGATGTTAGTATCATTATTTTTAGGGTAGAGTTAGAGTTTTGTCCAGAGTTTGCAAAGTCATGCCTTGGTCTTGGGAAGACCAAGGCATTCCTAATTGAGTCATTGAGGGTGTGTGTTTTTCAAAGAGTTGTGTTTCATGAGTTGTTTCAAGGTATGTGGGTAATTTCTTCTATAAAGCATCAAATGACATGTCAAAAAGAGTCAAGTCATAAGTCTAGGTGGAATTGTTTTTTGTGGATGTCATGTTTTGGCACTCGACCAAGTTTTGAGGAAACTTTGGTCAACTTTGGCCCACTTTTGGACTTCGACACGTTGGTCGAAGAAGGAGCGCCCAAGCGGACCTGAGATCACGGATCTCACCCATTTTTGAGGGTTATGTGGACCCAGTAAAGGGTCCTCTAGGGTTTTGTAACGCGTTTATGGGATGTCGGTCCATGGGGTTTTCCCATGTTAAGGCCTTATTGTAAGGGTTTGTAAATTATAAATAAAGAGGAATGTATTGTAGAAAGGAAGGTAGTTCTATGTGAACATGAGTGATTTTGCGCAAATAGTTGTATGTGGTCGAGGCTTTGTGCTCGACTGTGATTTTGTGGAAGGTACTAAGTGTTGTGAGAAGATATTTTGGCTTTTTGCAATTGACCTAGTTTTGGAAGGAGGATCTAGTGCTTAGTGTGCAGATCTCCTGTCTGGTGCAGAGTTCGACTCTGTGGCTTAGTGCATAGGAGAGACTGAATGTAAGATCTTGGCGAATAATATAGAGGCGAAGCGGTTTGTGGATGTAGCCCCACCTTAGGGTGAACCACATATATCTGGTGTCTCATGGTTTGCTTTGTGTTGTGTTATTTCTGTTATGCATTTGATGTGTAATGAATATGTATGTTGTTGCTTAAATACTTTGCTTATGTTAAAGAGTAAATGGATTCTAGATCTAACTTATAATGCTAATTGATAAGTTCTAAGTGCTCAGGATATGTAATCACTTGTTGTTACTGCGCTAGATCTGTCTTTGATTATACTCTGCGGTGTTACTAGGGTTAATAAACTAATGCATGTTACTTCCTAAGCGTTAATATACTATTCTGTGAAGTGATATTATCACAGATCTGTGTCCCAGCCTGGTTGCAAACACACGCATCCTGTAACCCCCCCTACTTCTACCTTGGGTGAGACTTCGCTTGCTTTGCAGGTGTTGCCGAAAGGGTCGATAGTCGGGGTTTTTTTGGTGCGCTGTTAAGCATTGAACCCTGGGTCTTCCCCTGTGCCAACAAATGGTTCCATTGCCAGGAAGTGTAGAAGGCTGTTCACTTGGTCTGCACAGTACCTACTGTGCCGTCTGCACCTTCCTCATCACATACTATAGAATTGGGGGGTGAACCAACCCAGTTAAGAAGGCTTGTGGATGCAACGAAATCTCGGTTCCAGAGAGCTCAGGAAGAGAAGGAGAACGCTATAGAAGCCTTGCAAAAGGAGAAAGACGAAGTCCTAGTAAAATTACGAGAAACGCAGGACAATGTAGCTGCCCATGAAAGCGACAAAGCAGAGCTTCAGGCGAAGTTTCAGGAGGAAAAATCCCACCTACAGAGGGAAAAAGAGCAGTTTCTCGCAGAGCAGGCCGTGGTCAAAGAAGTGACAAGTAAAGCATGTCGCTCTATGCCAGGCTTGGCACAGGAGGAGCAAGAGTTGGTCGAAGCTCAAGTAGTGAAGCTCATAGAAACCCTCCAGCAGCTTCAAGCTAGGATAACTGATCTAGAGGCCCAAATAGTATCGAGTACTCCACAAGAGGTGCATGACCAGAGGGAGGAGTCCACCAAGAACACGGTAGCAAGTATAAGAGCCTTTACCTTGGTATGTAAACAAATGAGTGACAAAAGAACCCAGATATATGAACGCCTCGTCGAGGATCTAGAGCTAAAGAAGCTAGAAGCACATTTACAGGAGGTGCAACAACAATCATTTTCGTTGTAGGTGCAGATGAAGTTGCTCACAGCAGTGGAAAGGATGAAGAGATCCCAGGAGCAACACAAAATACAACAACAAATCACTACCCTCCAGGGTAAGGTAATGGAAGCAACACAAAATCTACAACCTATGCAAGACGAAGCTTGCAAGGTGTTTGAGGAGATTGATGGACATGGTTCACAACTTGATCAAGTAGTTGTAGCAGTCAACACCTGGAAGGGCTTGTTACAGAGCAAACAGTCCAGGAGCTTGCTGAGAAGGAGGCTTAGGCAAGGCAGCAAGTCGAGGCAACTCGAGTTAAGCTCAAGGCTTTCGAAGCAGCATTGTCCAGACCTGAGTGATTCGGGACGAGTCACAGGTGAGTGTTGGGGGCCTGTTGGCCCTCGACCAATTTTTGAGGAAACTTTGGTCAGCTTTGGCCCACTTTTGGACTTCGACACATTGGTTGAAGAAGGAGCGCCCAGGCAGAGCTGAGATCGCGGATCTCACCCATTTTTGAGGGTTATGGGGACCCAGCAAAGGGTCCTCTATGGTTTTGTAACGAGTTTATAGGATGTCGGCCCATGGGGTTTTCCCATGATTAGGCCTTATTGTAAGGGTTTGTAAAGTATAAATAAATAGGAATGTATTGTAGAAAGGATGGTAGTTCTATGTGAACAAGAGTGATTTTGTGCAAATAAGTGTAAGTGATCGAGGCTTTGTGCTCGACTGTGATTTTGTAGAGGTACTAAGTGCTGTGAGAAGATATTTTGGTTTTGTACAATTGACCTAGTTTTGGAAGGCGGATCTAGTGCTTAGTGCGCAGATCTTTTGTCTGGTGCAAAGTTTGACTCTGTGGCTTAGTGCACATGAGCGACTGAATGTAATATCTTGGCAAATAATAAAGAGGTGAAGCGGTTTGGGGACATAGCCCCACCTTGGGGTGAACCACGTATGCCTGGTGTCTCATGGTTTGCTTTGTGCTATGTTATTTTTGTTATGCATTTTATGTGTAATGAATATATATGTTGTTTCTTAAATACTTTGATTATGTTAAAGAGTAAATGGATGCTAGATATAACTTATAATGCTAAGTGTTAAGTGATAAGTGCTCAGTATATGTAATCCCTTGTTGTTACTGCGCTAGATCTGTCTTTGATTATACTCTGCAGTGTTACTAGGGTTAATAAACTAATGCATGTTACTTCCTAAGCATTAATAGACTATTCTATGAAGTGCTCTTTTCACAGATCTGTGTCCCATCCTGGTTACAAACACCTGCATCCTGTAACCCCCCCTACTTCTACCTCAGGTGAGACTTCGCCTGCTTCACAGGTGTTTTCGAAAGGGCTGGTAGTCGGGGTTTTTCTAGTGCGTTGTTTAGCATTGAACCCTGGGTCTCCCCTTGTGAAAACAAATGGTTCCATTGCCAGGAAGTGCAGTAGGCTATTCGCTTAGTCTGCACAATACCTACTGTGCGGTCTGCGCCTTCGTCATCACAAACTGCAGAATTGGGGGATGAACCAACCCAGTTAAGAAGGCTTGCAGATGCAACATAAGCTCGGTTCCAGAGATCTCAGGAAGAGAAGGAGAAGGCTACATAATCCTTGCAAAAGGAGAAAGACGAAGTCCTAGTAAAATTACGAGCAGTGCAGGATAATGTAGCTGCCCATGAAAGCGACAAAGCAAATCTTCAGGTGAAGTTTCAGGAGGAAAAATCCCAACTACAGAGGGAAAAAGAGAAGTTTCTCGCAGAGCAGGCGCTGGTCAAAGAAGCAGTAAGTAAAGCATGTCGCTCTGTGCCAGGCTTGGCACAGTAGGAGCAAGAGCTGGTCTAAGATAAAGTAGTGAAGCTCGCATAAAACCTCCAGCAACTTTAGGCTAGGATAACTGATCTGGAGGCCCAAACATTATCGAGCACCCCGCAGGAAGTGCATGACCAGAGGGAGGAGTCCACCAAGAACACAGTAGCAATTATAAGAGCCCTCGCCTTGGTACGTAAATAGTTGAGTGACAGGAGCGCCCAGACATATGAACGCCTCACTGAGGATCCAGAGCTAAAGAAGCTAGAAGCACAGTTACAGGAGGTGCAACAACAAGCATTTTCATTTCAGGCGCAGATGAAGCTGTTCACAACAGTGGAAAGGATGAAGAGATCCCAAGAGCAACGCATAGTACAACAACAAATCACTGCCCTCTAGAGTAAGGTAATGGAAGTAACACAGAAGCTACAACCTGTGTAGGATGAAGCTTGCAAGGTGTTCGAGGAGATTGACGGAAATGGATCACAACTAGATCAAGTAGTTGCAACAATAAAACAATGCCTGGAAGGGCCTGTTACGGAGCAGACAGTCCAGGATCTCGCTGAGTAGGAGGCTCAAGAGAGGCAACAAGTCAAGGCAACTTGAGTTAAGCTCGAGGCTTTCGAAGCAACATTGTCCAGACCTGAGTGACTCGAGATGAGTCACAGGTGAGTGTCGGGGGCCTGTTGGCCCTCAACCAAGTTTTGAGGAAACTTTGGTCAGCTTTGGCCCACGTTTGGACTTCGACACGTTGGTCGAAGAAGGAGCGCCCAGGTGGAGTTGAGATCGTGGATATCACCCATTTTTGAGGGTTGTGTGGACCCATTAAAGTGTCCTCTAGGGTTTTGTAATGGGTTTATGGGATGTCAGCCCATGGGGTTTTCCCATGTTTAGGCCTTATTGTAAGGGTTTGTAAAGTATAAATAAAGAGGAATGTATTGTAGAAAGGAAGGTAGTTCTGTGTGAATAGGAGTGATTTTGTGCAAATAAGTGTATGTGGTCGAGGCTTTGTGCTCGACTGTGATTTTTTAGAAGGTACTAAGTGTTGTGAGAATATATTTTGGCTTTGTGAAATTGACCTAGTTTTGGAAGGAGTATCTAGTGCTTAGTGCACAAATCTCCTATCTGGTATGTAGTTCGACTCTGTGGCTTAGTGCATAGGAGCAACTGAATGTAAGATCTTGGTGAATAATAAAGAGGCGAAGCAGTTTGTGGATGTAGCCTCACCTTGGGGCGAACCACGTATATCTGGTGTCTCATGGGTTTCTTTGTGTTGTGTTATTTCTGTTATGCATTTGATGTGTAATGAATATATATGTTGTTGCTTAAACACTTTGCTTATGTGAAAGAGTAAATGGATGTTAGTCCCTAAAGTTGCACTTCACTGTGAGAGGGAAATCTAGGGCATCATTGGTTTATTGCAAAGCGTTTTGAAGGTTTTTATGATTTGGTTTTTTTAATAAGGTGGTTGAAAACTGGCTCAAGGTTATAACATAACATGAAAATCAAAATCAGAACATAGTATATCCCATTGAATGATTAAAAGGTAGTCACATAGATAGATTAGACCAATAGGAAAACGAGAGGATGAAGCCTTCAATTTGTCAACTTCACATAGATTCTTTTCTCAGAATATCATAAAGAAACAAGACCATCAGCTTGAAATCAAAACTTGAAAATAATTCCCACAACAAATTCTTTACTGTATTAATTAACAATCAAGAAACAAATGCATTGCAATATGAATAATGAACTCAAGCATGAAGAAAAAAAGAGAGAGTAGAAAATAGTGTCTAACCATTCATATGCCTTTTCCATTAAGTGTCAAGTAGAACATAAATGCCTTACAAGGAGTTTCACAAAACAAGTCCTCTCGATCTCCAATTTTTCGACCCCCCTTTTTAACTTCTCCTTCTACAGAGTTTATATAGAAGCAATGCATAATTATCAAGATCCAAAAGAAATGGATCTGAAAACCTCCTCATCTATATTTAGTTTATTGTTTCAAATAATCAAGGAGAATATGAAATCTGATCTCCAAGTCGAATTGATGAGGTGGATGGTCAACTGCTGTCCATGAGATTTTTTAGGAAAATAAATCTGGCAAATTCCTGAAAAAGAGGGTCCAAAAATATCTTCGTATCTCCAAAACGATGATAGATGTGTAAAAAAAGAGAGAGGTTTTTGTGAAGGGGCTCGTTTCCAAAAAAAACCACTTTTGGTTTCCAAAAATTCATCTCCAGCTGTTCTTCAATCGCTCCCAAAATTACTGACTAAAATAGGAAATTATGTATTGTGAAATCTCAGAAAATTAGTCCTCAAAGATATATCTGAATCTCTTAAACTGTGATTGCTGTGTAAAAAACGAGAGAGGTTTTTTTGAAGGGACATGTTCCCAACAAAAACCTCTTTTTGTTTCAATAAATTCATCTCCAACTATTCTGCAAGCGCTCTTGAAGATAAAGACTAAAACATGTAAAAAACAAAGTATTTCCTGTAGCTTTTTCAGAAAAATAGGCCTCAAAGATAAATTTGAATCTATTAAAATGTGATTGCTGTGTAAAAACCGAGAGAGGTTTTTGTGAAGGGAAATGTTCCAAACAAATACCTCTTTTGGTTTCAACAAATTCATCTCCATTTGTTCTGCAAACTCTCTTGAAGATAAAGACTAAAATAGGTAAAAAAACATAGTATTTCCTGTAGCTTTTCTGGTTCTACAGAATAATAGCCTTTGTCATCAGAAAACATTGCTTTAGATTTTGATGATCCGGTGGTTTATCTTGTTATAGGTCTTGTAGAGTATTGAGCAATTTGTTTTCCTTTCCCTGTTGTCTTACCCACATTTTTATTTTCTTTTTCTTTCCTGTGCAATGAAGGTATTTCTATTTATGCTTGACTGTGGGCTTAATTGGATTTACATTGTAATCTTCATCTGTATCTACTTCCATATTTATGTTTGCATCATAAAACGTTTCAATCTCTGCATCCAGTTTGGGTCTCTTACCTTTGCTAGTTCTTGTCACCCTGATATCAGACATTTCCTCTTTAACAAGAGTTTCATCAACTAGAATACTCTGTTTCTGTGTAACAACCCTTTTCCCTTTGCCTCTTTTCTATTTGCTGGGCTGTGGATCAGGATTCATGGATTGGATCAACCAGCTCCAAGGTTTCTGTACCTCCCTCATAGCGCAACAACCATAGTCTTAATTAAGACTTGATGAAACAAGCTACTCTTTGCAGTGGCGGGGTGTGACTACACCCTTTTTGACATCTTTGTCAGGATTTTGAGTGGAAAGTAAGGCAGATTTAAAGGATAATCTCCATTTAGATTCATTAAAAACCTAATGTGGTAGATGTAAATCAATGAAAATATGCCTTCACAGGTGATATAACTGTGGATGATGATTAAAGCAGTGTGTCATTCCTTTCTAATCCAACTGTGAGGGACTCCCTTTCTCCAATACGGGTTTTGCTTATTTGGTAGAAAAAATTGATTGACAAATTCTGTGACTACATGTTCCTTTTTCCACCATAATTCTCCTCCAACTATCAATCTGCAAGCTTTGGCGATTGTTTGTTCTTTCACTAGCATCAACAAATTTCCGATCTCCACTTCGAAACCATTGAAGTTCTATGCAAACACCATAGATACATGTTCGTCATAACCTTGGAAGGTGGTGAGGAATTCGAACCAACCAGTGTCTTTAAACCTCTGCGCCATCTGTGGATATGCTTCAAGAAGCTCAACACCCTCGGGTTCTAATATGACAACTTGCCCACTTCTCTTAGGTGCCATATCAATAACGATGCTGCAACTTGGCACTGTTCGGAAGTTGAATTTACAACCTACAACTGTTAACATATAACGGTTTCTTCTGAAAAATACGTGCGCTTATAATTCAACAAATTAGAATGACGAGTGAGAGGATCATATAATGATGTTTGGAAATTGACTGATTTGAAAAGGGTCTTTGTAGGTACATAATGATCCCATCATGTAATGGTTTGAACTGTATAATGATTCAAGAGATATCGTGGGACACTTGCGGATTATCAGTCCATGATTTATGTAATCATAACAAAATCAGGCTGGCTAGCGCTTATCATGGCATGATTATATTAGTGCTACGGGAATAATGTTATTCCAGTAGCGCTATTAATGACTTGGCAGAATTATGAATTTGCAAGATTCAAATAGGCATATGAAGTGACACATCTTGTAAAACCATGTCTTAAATCCCCAAACTTAAGGAAATTATTCAAAAAGCTAAAAATGTGAAACATAACAAACTTGATACAGAAATTAAAATCAAATGAAAGCAAACAATGAAGTGAAGGTAGGGAGGGTTTAGGATTAGAGTTTCTCACTAAATCAAAGACAAAATTAGAGACTAAGATTGGGTCCTTCTGGAGGATGATGCTCTCCCTGTCAAGAATCAAGAACAAACAAACCATTGTTCCTTTTCCTCTGTGCATCCATGCAATGCAACCTACAAAATTTTGTCTTTGCAAACATTCACATTCTTCTGTGTTGTGCCTATTCCATTGGGTTATGGAGTCAGTCAATAACATTTCAAATCAAGCCCAAACTTCTACAACTTATTCAAATTCTAACATAATGTTGAAACCAAACTTTTTGCTGCAAACTAACAGACTGAAAAAAATCTCATACTTGATTGCGAGCTTATTCTTCTATCTATTCCTACTTCTAACCAGTAAAAACTGGCTCATTATGTGACATCATGCTTCCAATGAAGCCATGATAACATCAAACCATTTACCAAATCTCTTTCAACGTAGATGGTAATCAGAGAAGAATTCATTATATGTAACATAATTTTAATTTGTGACACATTAATACAACCATCGTCTGATTTAATTCCAAAAATAGCAAGGCTGAAATCTTCTGAGAAACATAACTCAATATAAATGGCTACCGGATCATAGAACGAAGTAGATTGATAACTGAAAATGGTTACCTCTACTTGCTTCTCGATATTTCCATATACTGGTTCCAATTGTTCATGACTAATGTGCAGACTATTTTCATAAATCCATTGCTCAACTTCTGTCACCATAAATATAATAGGCTGTTGATAACCTTTATCAATACTGTTATGTGTATCATATTTATCAACAATATGCTGAGGAAATACTTATTCTTTATGCGCATCATAAACATGAACTTTTTCATTCAAATAAAAAAAAACATGTGCATCAGAGATGAGATCAAATGCGTCTACTACTATGCAATCTTTGTCCCTGTCATCAATTGAATATTGATGATCTTCCTCAACAACATAATTTCGTCCTTACCATGCTTTCTGCTGAATATGCTTCTCAAATACATCACATCAATTTTCAAAAATACTTTCAGCTGAATTTTTTTCTTTACAAAATATATTGAAAGCATTATGAAAACTTGCCAACGAGTTAATACTTGAAGCTGGAAGAGATCTGCACCAGTCGAGGGATGCTCCCTTCAACGAGTATCTAAAAAGCTTGATCTTGACATCCTCATGCACAATCTGACGTTCATGAATAAAATCATGAAAATCCAGCAGATGTTCGGCCAAAACCTCTCAATATTTGCCTTTAAATGTAGGAAGGACACCTTCCCATTCATCTCTGCTAAGCATTGGGTTTTGAAAACCAACTACATCTAAAAAGTCACAAAAGGAAAACCTTTGAGCCAAAAGGCTTCCATACTTGGATCCCCAGTGGAGTCACCTATTGATCTTTAGATAGTGGAGTCACCATGGTGAAAGGTCTACAGTCTAGCACATGTCCTCTTCTTGTTCACCATCAAGAAGCAAATCTGATCGTTGTCGTTCTCCCAGGGAAGATTTCTTCGCTGCTTCATCCCCGACAACGACGCCAAAAGATGTTAGTCCCTAAAGTTGCACTTGACTGTGATAGGGAAAGCTAGGGAATCATTGGTTTATTTCAAAGTGTTTTGAAGGTTTTTATGATTTGGTTTTTTGAATAAGGTGGCTGAAAACTGGCTCAAGGTTATAACATAACATGAAAATCAAAATCAGAACATAGTATATCCCATTGACTGATTAAAAGGTAGTCACATAGATAGATTAGACCAATAGGAAAAAGAGAGGATGGAGCCTTCAATTTGTCAACTTCACATAAATTCTTGTCTCATAATATCATAAAGAAACAAGACCATCAGCTTGAAATCAAAACTTGAAAATAATTCCCACAACAAATTCTTTACTGTATTAATTAACAGTCAAGAAACAAATGCATTGCAGTCTGAATAATGAACTGAAGCATGAAGAAAGAAAAAAAAGAGTAGAAAAGAGTGTCTAATCATCCATATGCCTTTGCCATTAAGTGTCAAATATAACATAAATGCCTTACAAGGAGTTTCACAAAACAAGTCCTCTCGATCTCCAATTTTTCAACCCCCCTTTTTAACTTCTCCTTCTACAGAGTTTATATAGAAACAATACATAATTATCAAGATCCAAAAGAAATGGATCTGAAAACTTCCTCATCTATATTTAGTTTATTGTTTCAAATAATCAAGGAGAATATCAAATTTGATCTCCAAGTCGAATTGATGAGGTGGTTGGTCAACTGCTGTCAATGAGATTTTTAAGGAAAATAAATCTCGCAAATTCCTGAAAAATAGGGTCCAACAATATCTTCGTATCTCCCAAACGGTGATAGTTGTGTAAAAATCGAGAGAGTTTTTTGTGAAAGGGCTCGTTCCCAACAAAAACCTCTTTTGGTTTCCAAAACTTCATCTCCAACTGTTCTGCAACCGCTCCCAAAATTACTGACTAAAACAAGAAATTATGTATTGTGAAATCTTAGAAAATTAGGCCTCAAATATATATCTGAATATCTTAAACTGTGATTGTTGTGTAAAAACCGAGAGAGGTTTTTGTGAAGGGACATGTTCCGAACAAAAAAATATTTATGTTTCAAAAAATTCATCTCCCCTTGTTCTGCAACCTCTCTTGAAGATAAAGACTAAAACAGGTAAAAAACAGAGTATTTCTTGTAGCTTTTTCAGAAAAATAGGCCTCAAATATAAATTTGAATCTATTAAAATGTGATTGCTGTGTAAAAACCGAGAGAGGTTTTTGTGAAGGGACATGTTCCCAACAAAAAAATCTTTTGGTTTCAACAAATTCTTCTCCAGATGTTCCGCAACCTCTCTTGAAGATAAAGACTAAAACATGTAAAAAAACATAGTATTTCCTGTAGCTTTTCTGGTTCTACAGAATAATAGCTTTTGTCATCAAAAAACATTGCTTCAGCTTTTGATGATCCTGTGGTTTCTCTTTTTATAGGTCTTGTAGAATATTAATCAATTTGTTTTCCTTTCCCTGTTGTCTTACCCACATTTTTATTTTCTTTTTCTTTCCTGTGCAATGGAGGTATTTATGTTTATGCTTGACTGTGGGTTTAATTGGATTTACCTTGTAACCTTCATCTGTATCTACTTCCATATTTATGTTTGCATCAAAAAACATTTCGATCTCTGCATCCAGTTTGGGTCTCTTACCTTTGCTGGTTCTTGTTACCCTGATATCGAACATTTCCTCTTTAACAAGAGTTTCATCAACTAGAATACTTTGTTTCTGTGTAACAACCCTTTTCCCTTTGCCTCTTTTCTGTTTGTTGGGTTGTGGATCAAGATTTAGGGATTGGATCAACCAGCTCCAAGGTTTCTGTACCTCCCTTAGAGCAGGAAAAACCAGAGTCTTAATCAATACTTGATGAAACAAGCTACTCTTTGCAGTGGTAGGGTGTGACTGCACCCTTTTTGACATCTTTGCCAGGCTTTTGAGTAGAAAGTAAGGCGGATTTAAAGGATAATATCCGTTTAGATGCATTAACAACTTAAGGTGGTAGATGTAAATCAGTGAAAATCTGCCTTCACAGGTGATATACATGTGGATGATGATTAAAGAAGCGTGTCATTCCTGTCTAATCCAACTGTGAGGGACTCCCTTTCTCCAATACGGGTTTTGCTTATCTGGCAGCAAAAATTGATTGACAAATTCTGTGACTACATGTTCCTTTTTCCACCATCATTCTCCTCCAACTACCAATCTGCAAGCTTTAGTGATTGTTTGGTCTGTCACCAACATCAACAAATTTCTGATCTCCACTTCGAAACCATCGAAGTTCTGTGCAAACACCATAGATACATGTTCGTCATAACCTTGGAAGGTGGTGAGGAATTCGAACTAGCCAACTTCTTTAAACCTCTGTGCCATCTATGGATATGCTTCGAGAAGCTCAACACCCTCGGGTTCCAATATGAAAACTTGCCCACTTCTCTTAGGTGCCATATCAATAACACAATGCTGCAACTTGGCACTGTTCGGTAGTTGAATTTACAACCTGCAACTGTTAGCATATAACAATTTCTTTTGAAAAATATCTGCGCTTATAATTCAACAAATTAGAATGACGAGTGAGAGGATCATATAATGATGTTTGGAAATTGACTGATTTGAAAAGGGTCTTTGTAGGTACAAAATGATCCCATCATGTAACGGCTTGAACTGTATAATGATTCAAGAGATATCGTGGGACACATGCGGATTATCAGTCCACGATTTATGCAATCATAACAAAATCAGGGTGGCTGGCGCTTATCATGGCATGCTTATATTAGCGCTACGGGAATAATGTTATTCCAGTAGTGCTATTAATGACTTGGTAGAATTTTGAATTTGCAAGATTCAAATAGGCATATGAAGTGACACATCTTGTAAAACCATGTCTTAAATCCCCAAAATTAAGGAAATTATTCAAAAAGCTAAAAATGTGAAACATAACAAACTGGATACAGAAATTAAAATCAAATGAAAGCAAACAATGAAGTGCAGGTAGGGAGGTTTAGGATTAGATTTTCTCACTAAATAAAAAATGAATTAGAGACTAACACTAGATATAACTTATAATGCTAAGTGTTGAGTGCTAAGGATATGTAATCACTTGTTGTTACTGCACTAGATATGTATTTGATTATACTCTGCAATGTTACTAGGGTTAATAAACTAATGCATGTTACTTCCTAAGCATTAATAGACTATTCTATGAAGTTCTCTTATCATAGATCTGTGTCCTAGCCTGGTTACAGACACCTGCGTCCTGTAACCCCCTCTACTTCTACCTCGGGTGAGACTTCGCCTGCTTCGCAGGTGTTGCCAAAAGGGCCGATAGTCGGGGTTTTGTTGGTGCACTGTTGAGTGTTGAACCCTAGGTCTTCCCCTGTGCCAAGATCATGGCATATTATGAAACATTATGAAAGAAAAGAGTCATATAAGGTTATTATGACACATTTGATATCTTTCAAAATGGTTTTGTACTTGGTCTGCAGAAAAAGTACACATGCTGTGCAAACTCCTTGGTGGTACACAAACTGTCATATCACCCTAAAATGGTATAATCATACTTCAAATCGTTCTTTGCTTGGCATATGCGTGTCTCCCCCTCCCATTTTCATTTCAAAGGAACCCTCTGCCTTCGATTATATACCTTGTCTAGAATAAATTCAACATTTCCACTCTCTTTGCAAACCCTGTCTACCTGCTGCGCAGACTTCACACACAAATTGCATGCTACACATCCTCTGTCTCCCCAAATTTCGCTAAGTAAAGATTCAAGAGTTCTGTTTTGTGTTTGTCAAACAACATGCGCCTACATACATTCGATCCAAAGACTTTATCATCATTTTGTTGAGTCCATTGACACATTTGAACAAACCCTAACCCTATCATTCACTGTGTAAAGTGCCCTGTCTGAGTTTTTAGCCTTTGAACCTCTCTATCTTTACTAGTCTTTGTTTTAGCCTACATCTGCATCATGGCTACTTAAGAGAAGAAGAAATACAACAAAGGAGGCAGTGTGTTGAGATGTGAGCCACAAAGATTGGAGTTGGTGAATTCTGATCCTGCATTTAGGGTTTCATTTGAGCAAGATGACTGCATGAGGTTCTGTGAGAATATTCAAGGATATAATGCGCAGGTGAAAAGGAGTTCACCGTCAATTTAAATGGAGTTCAGACGAGGATTGAAGATATCACCTTCTAGGTATCAGAGGACACAATGGCTGCTGCAATTGAGATTCCCGTCCAGGGGGAGAAGTGGTTTAAAGGTATGCCTCTTGATCCAGTTTTCTATACTGATTTCCTAAAACCTAAGTACAAAAAACAAAGGTTTGACACCAGTATTTCAAGAGAATTCATACTGAAGCATTATGAAAATATGTTAAGAGTGGTGCAACGATATTTCACTTGTGAGGGAAGATTTGATAGGGTATACCTTTATCCATAAGGCTTCTGATGCATTTCACAGGGAAGAACCCTTTGATCAACTTAAGACCAATTTGTTTCATTTGTCCTTGGTTAAGTTGCTAGTGGTGGAAGAACTCAAGAAATCAAATAGAGACTTGGATTATTTCTCGACCTTAGCTAACATTCCTTTAGATCCCAAAGGAGACACCCCCTCATCTGCTGAGAAAGTGGTCTCTAGAGTCTCAAGTGGGAAAGAAAAAGGGTCTGCAGAATAGGGCATGTGAAAAGGATAGGAGATTGATGATTTTTCACCAAGCCAACCAACTAAGAAGAAGGGTAGAAGGCTACACTTTGCTGATGAGGTGGAGGAAACACCAAGAGTTAGTAGCCCAATCACAAGGTCAGCTGCCAAGCGATTTACTATAACTACCTTGCATACACAATTTGTTGATCATTCAACTCAAGGAATGGATGAAGATCAGGTGCAGCCAGAAGAGAAAGACCAAGTAATCACGGAGCTACAAGATCAGCTTAAGGAAGCTCAATAGTTCACAACTCAGATTTTTCATGATAATAGGGAAATGAAAAGAAAATTGGCTAAGAGGGTTTCTGTTCAAACTCCACAAGATGCAATAGGTTCAAAGAAGGAATCATCCTTAAAGGTTCAAGAAGATTCTAAAGAGAATGAAAGCATGCAAATTCGCAATACTATGGATTTGATTAAACCTACACCCCCCTTAACAAGATCCTCAACCAGAAATATAACCTATGATTACAAGCTTGCAAAGGAAACACAAGCACAGGTCCTACCTGCACCAGTTGAGAAGATTTATACTTCACTTGGAGAGGGTGATAAAACCATCAAGTGGCTAAATAAGCAACTCAGGGAGGCTCAAGACCTAATCATTCGGCTCATGGAAAGTAAAAGAGTAACATATCTAAGGTTTCAGAGACACTTTAAGGAGTGTGGACCAACCATCAACAATGCTTATGCATCCCTCACAAATGCCCATACAAAGCTTAGAAGGAATGCACTACTGTTTAGGCGAGTGGGTAACTTGAAAAGGAAAAAATTGTCATTGAGAAAGGAAAACAAGTCTCTCAAGCTGAGGATGAAGGTTGATGATGAAGCTAGACAGAAGTTGGATCTACTTGCAGACATGGATGAGCTATAGGTTTCATATCTTCACGCTTTTTCTTTTTGAGGAACCACAAATGATTAGTTTTAAATTTTGACTGGAAAACTACATTGTATAGAACTTGCGTCACGATCTCACGTTACACAAGTGTTGTAAGTACATAGGACGTTGAAAGACATTGGGTAATTATTAGTAAATGATATAGCAGTGAGTTGGATCCTCCATAAATGTTGCATCCACCTCCTAAATGATGTTTACTGAAGAAATCCACCACGTTGTGTAAATCTCGCTACACAACTGCTGTAGGTTGCAGTTACACAACGTGTTACAACAACTCGCTATGCAAAGATGTCATGGATCCTTTTCAACACTCAGATCACTCCAAGATTTGTCTCCAGATGTCCCCGATGACTCACAACAGCCTCAAACTTGAAAATATGCTAGAGATCTCTTTTTGTCAAAGAATATTGTATGCATTAATATGGTCAAGGCGAATTTGCTATTTTTAGCAAGTAGTTTACAAGTTGTTCTCTTTTGATGTAATCAGATCTAGAATTATAGAACAATAGTGAAATTCGACTTCTTTAGCCTAGGAAGTTAGTTTGCTTATATATTTGAGAATTTTGAAAGTGCAAGGTGTTGGTAGAAGCACAAATAATATTTTGTATTGAACATTGTACACATTTTCTGAATTTGAATGAAATACTAGTGCAGATGTCCAAAGCTTTTTCGTACCAAAGATTCTAGTGGTGATGACCTGAAGTCTATGTTCCTTTCATGTCTGTTCTTCTTGTTTAATTTATCTTTCATCTGCTTATACTTATATGTTTAAATTGGATATCAAATGGCCCGAAATTCATCTCAAATGATGCTTTAGATTCAAGCAATTTGAACACTATTTTTCCTTCTTAACTCATCACAATTCATCTTTTATGGTGCTCTGAATGTTGTTATGTGTTTTTCTCCTTCTTCCATTCTATAACAACAAATTAAAAAATTGAAATATCATCACCTACCTAGCCTTTGCTTCCTTGAGAGTTCTACCTACCAGACACTGTTTTCATTTTCTTTTAAAGAATTGACTCCATTGTCCAACAAGTTATTTTACTTCTTGCCAACAAACCTTAAAAACCCCTTCATCTAATCAAATATCTAGCCTCTTATCCTAAAAAAAAACCTATCTTTTAGAGACCAAGTGACAAGAGAGATCCCTCTCTGAACTGAAAGGCTAGTTTCAGTTCTAAAGTGGTTATGTGGGTACCTTTGTGAGTTGTTTCCTCATCCTAGGCAATTTACTTAGTGCTAACACCCTCTTCAGGCTTATTTTCATCCAAATAAATATTTACATTTTCTGTACAAATTTCAGATTGAATATTTACAGATAAAATACACGATTCCAAGTCTTGAGCTTCACAATAAATAGGATAGTTTTTGGGATGTTTTGGATCACTAATCGTGTATTCCAATTTTGCTTATCTATATAGTCTTCTAAATTCACCTCGAAAAATTGGGATAGTTGCATAAGTCATGTCTAATTGTAATGATCCACCCAATTTCACACACCATGATCTTGAAAATAACATACCATAACTTGGAGGTACATCAACAATGACTACATCCATCATTATACTTCTTACTGGAATTTGTGCAAGATTGACTACTAGGTCTTTAATCATTCCTAAACATTTAACTTTCCTAGAATCAAATGAATAAAGATCTTGGTAAGGTCTAGTTACTTCCAGTCCTAATTTTTCCATAATTGATTTTGGCATAATGTTATGAGATGCTCCTAAATCAAACATACAATTGTGTAACAAATGATCGTGAACAATAAGAGTGACATAAAATGGTGCAATTGAATATCCTCTTTCTTCAATATGTGGACCAAACATTATAATAGGATGTTCCTCTTGTAAATTAATTGTATCAACTTGTAATGTAGGAATTGAACAATCAACAATTTTTGAAATTTGTTTATGATACAAAGGATTCTTTGCTAATTCAATTAAAGGAACATGAATTTTAATATTTTTTTAGTAAATAAAAATTTTGTATTTCCTTAGATTATCATCAAAACAATATGCATGGAAAAACTAGCCACCTGTTATGCCATACATATGGAAACCATAACAGGTGGCACCCTGTCAAATGTTTGCTGAAGTTTGGTACATAAAGGACTTTCTAGACTACGCAACATGTTATCTACAACCATGGTTGTTCTAAACAAAGAAACAAAATTAAAGTAAAAGAAATTAGACTGTAGGCGAACTCGAATGGTCGTTACCATTGGTAGGTTGCGGAGCAAACACATAGGTTTGGAGACATGTTGGGCACTTGTTCTTGACTGGATCGCTTGATATGGCATCGAATAGAACATCCAGGCATCGAGAGAGGGTTGTCTGGTGGTGAAACTGCTCTACGACATCCCGTCTCATTTCAAAAATTAGTTGCAAATGCTCCTTTGAGAAGCGCAATGTGCTGGGTGACGCTGGGGTTGATGCTGTTGGTGGTTGAGAATCAACAACAGGTGGAGCCTCTTCTTCCTTCTCTGATGTAGGAATCTCTTCTTCGACGAGGAAACCACCCAAATCTGAAGTAAAATCACCTTCCTAGGAATGATGACCAGAAGTGAGGGGCAGAGTCAAAACATTAGAGGCAAAGAATAAGAAAGAGTCCGTAGGTTCTAGAGGAGGATCCCGAGGGACCTCTTCCTCAACATAAGCCATGGGCTGGTCATCATCTAGACAATTTTGGGTGGAGCCTGGTGAAATGTTCAAAGGAGGGCCAACAAGGTGGTCTTGAGAAATGGGGGGGAAGAACTGGTTCGACGAAAAGTCCAGGATGACGGTGTGGAGAAGCAAAGCTATAGTAGGCCAATCCTCTCTTGGGATTTCCCCTTTCTCTAGGCATTAGGAAAGTTGGGGTAGAGAAGGCAATTGGGAGGAGGAGAGGATGCCCAGAGGAAGAAAAACTAGAGTGGGAGGGATAAACCTGAGTCACGTCGTCTACTAAAAGAATAGAAGGTGAACACATGGAATTATAAAAGCTTAGAAATACTAGGCCTGGTAGAATCCATCTCACACTTTGAGTGCGCCATTAACTCTAGCTTCCCACACAGGCGCATCACCGTTCTCGTCAAGTGCATTCTGCTCATGCGGAAGAGACTAAGGGGGAGGTTAGCGACTAGGGGTATTAACTTCCAAGTTTGCATGGTTTCTAGATTTCACCCCATCAGGGGACATTTATTTTAATCTTAGCTCATATTATAAATTAAAGGTATTTCTAAGCTTTTCTAATTCCCTCTGTTCACCTTCTATTCTTTTAGCAGATGGCTGATCCATTTTTTTATTAGAAGTAGAAGCCTCTTTAGATTTATCCTTTATAATAACTTTCTTAGGTTGATTTTTTTCATTTGCTTTGCTTGCATTCTGTTTGGGCCTAAGATCATATGTTTTATGCAGTTCACCTTGTAATAAATATGAAAAAATCCTATATTGAGATGATTGTATATCTATGGGATTATGATTATCCTCTTCATTAAAATTTAAAGATTTCTTATATTTATCTTGGGTCACATATGTTTATGAAAGTTCAACTTCTAAATTATTCATTTCTTCATCAACATTTTCAAATTCTCCTTCTTCATTAGTATCATCTAACATATTCTCATTTTTTAAACATTTTTGAATGGACTATTCATTATTTCGATTCTCTCTTTTAAGAAATTGAGGAGGATTGTTAAATTTTCTTCTAAATTGATTTGGATTCCTATCTCCCTTAGGCTTTCTTCTTTCAACTTCCATCCAGACTAATTTATTGGACAAGTCTTTAATGATTTTGGATATCTCTTCAATTTTACTATCCTGAATATTTTTGGATGATCCCGATGGTCTAGCATGTTCTTTTGGTCTTCTATATTCTCTTACACTAGTTCTAGTTTTAATTTTAGTTTTTCCTGAAGCGATCATATTAGATTCAATTTTGACTGCATCATATTGCATGTTTGTTAAAGTTGTGGATCTCCTTTCTCTCAACAATAAGACAATATCGGGATCAAAGGAACCTGCAAAAGTAACTTTTGCAGTTGTTTGTGAGGGTTTAACATCTGATGGGATTTTGTTATAAAGTTTATTAAATCTTTTAATAAAATCCGAGATAGATTCCTTAACTTTATTTTTTAAACTTCCAAACTCAGTCAAATAATACAAATGGTCCTTCTTCTCTCCCCATTGCCTTAGGAAAGCAGTTTCTAATGCATCCCAAAAATTTGAAGAATTTGGAGGAAGTCCCTTAAACAGGTTCTCACCTCCCCTTCAAATGTTTGGACGAATAGCCTCTTATAGACATCCTCATGTTCAAGTCCAAAATAGTCATAAAACTCATCAAAATAGGCTAGGTGTTCAATTGTTGTAATTTCACTTTTTCCATAAAATTTTGTTAACATTTTCAGATAATTATCAGGAAAATCATGTAAATTACCAAGAAGATTTAAAGGGGCATATCTAGCAACAACTTTATTGAACACTCTAGGTGGAGGAGGAGGGGGTGGTTGTTGTTGTGGTATTTTCCCTACCATAGCTAGGTAATCAATTATCAGCTGAGAATTCTCAGGAATAAGGGGATTGATATAAGTCTTGAAAGGATCTTCTTCTTCAAGAGGGATTTATGAAAGTTCCTTTTTAGAACTTAAGAAGGAAAACTTCAAGGATGTAGACCAAACAAGGAAATTTTCAAGAGATTCCTTTGGGGAAAGGTTTGGAGAATTCTCAAGTGACTCTTTAGGAGAAATGAATGGAGAATTTTTATCAAAATGCATTTGGGAAACTACAATAGAATGTTTAAGAGAAAGTTCAATATAACTTTCAAGGAAAAATTGAATGGAGTTTGCTATGGAGACTGTCAAAGGTGGTTTTGGACAACTTGGAAGGGGTTCCTTGGGATATGAAAACATAGATGGATTTGAAGGGATTGTAGGAGATTTTATTGAGGAATCCTTTGGATCAATAGGGTATTTTCCTTTTGAATTAGGAGTAATGGAAGATGAAGGCTTAGAAGTGGATTGGATGGTAGGAGGAGTAGTGAGTCTACATTTAGGATTTTTCTTAGATAGTAGTCTTTCGGGATTTTCTATTGGCGGTGTTTTCTTAGGATCTAGGCGAGCCGTTGTATTTTTCTTTCCTAATGCCATGATTGAAAATATGGAGTTTCCAGGTGAATGATTTCAACCTTTCCAACTCTTGTTCACCATCGATGAGCATGTTTTACTATTGTATTTCCCAGGGAAAATATATTTCTTAAATTCAATCCCCGACAACGACGCCAAACATATGTTGTTCCTGAGATTGTTCTAGTCTAGGGAACAATGTCAAGGCATCTCGATACAACTTATAAAATTGTTTATAAAAGATTTTGCCCAAAATTTTAGCTTGAGATTTTAATAATTGATTACCAGAAATAAAAGAGGCTTGATTTCATTTGTTAAGTTACTTCATAATTTAATAGTATGAAAAACAAGATTGAGATAAACTAATTGAAACAAGAAGCAATGTATCTAGTAAAGAAAAATATTACCTTTTTTTCAATAAAAGAATTAACAATTAATCTTATATGTGTTATGAAACTGCTTGATAATTTAAAACAAAGAATTCATTTAAATAATAAAGGAAATTAAACCAAAATAGAGGTCATATTTTACTTACAGTAAGACAAAGGAAGCCTGCACTTAGATTGATTCATTTGAATGGTTTTTGCAGTGGAGGTTGTACCAAATTACAACATTTATAACACATATATTAATGGAAAAGAATGGTTGATGAAAACAAATGACACATGAAACAAGAAACACATAAACTCAAGAGATGAAATCTAGGAATCTCTTTCTCTTCTGTGAATGATATTCTTTATTAAAAGCTTTATTCTTCACGTGAAAAAGTCCCTTTACAATCATTTTGAATTGATATTTATACAGAGGGATCATAACAGAGATGGTTATTCGATCCTCGCGAGATCTTCAAATTCTAAAAATGGGTCAATTGGCTCAGATGATCCCTGGATTTATTGAACTCAAGCGAAAAATCCTCGTTCTGTTGACAGGATAACCCAATTTAAACCCATAATTATCATGCCACAACAACCGTTGGATCAAACCAAATATGCCATCGTGACCGTTGATCTATGATTTGATTATTCCCACACTCATCGGGTGATTCATTTTACTTGGATTTATATAGCACATGCTTTCGTAATTAGTTTGAAGTTAAGTGAAGATGCTCTAGAATCCCCTGTGCAGTGTAACCTTTTAGAAGAGGGGCCTAGGCTTTACCGGATCAACGCTCGACGTGCATAACTTCTTTATAAATTAACCCGCTTTCTGGTGATCCGACATGACATGGCACTGCTGACATCAGTTTGGCCCCTTGAATACGTGGCGACCTCTGATTGGTCCCTGTTGTCATTGTCGTGGCAGAAAGATATGCCCCGTGTCACCTGATTCTGACATATGTCCCGTGTATCCCGAAAATTTCATGTGAAAAAGTGGCAAGTGCTCATTGGCTTTGACATATGCTGTGTTGGAAAGATGACGTAGCAAGCCACATGTTAATGTTGATGTATCGTGGCATCGAGATGTTAAGCACTTCCCAATCTCAGAAACTCTCATGGTCTGAGGTCCAATATGAAGTCAATGTTGACGTACTGCAACATCGGGATGTTAAGGACTTCCCAATGACCAGAATCTCTCGCGGCCTGACATGATGTCACTGCTGATGTAATTTGCTGGGTCCCATGGATACGTGGCGACCTTCTATTGGTGTGTGTTGGCACTGGGGGTGGAAAAAGGACATGACATGTGTCACCCAATTTCGGGGTGTTGACTTGGGTCTTTGGATGTTTCGAGGTGTACATGTGACACTCATTGATTGGAGTTGAGTTGGCATGCTGGCATGGGAGCTAACGTATTTTATCATTAGGACGTCGATATTTTTAGCATTTTCCAATATCAAAGTCTCTCGAGGTCCGCGGTTCGAAATAATGTAGACCATTGATTTGGCGGTTCGATCTCCAACGTCGGATTTCTACAAATGGGTGAGACGAACTCTTTCCGTCTGCGGTCTGACATGACGTGGCGTTGAGACTTTAAACAAAATCTTCAGGACCCACGAAATGATAAAGACCTTCGATCTTAGTGCATACAATAATGAGGGCCGTTGATTATTTCGCCTGTATTTTAGTCTACGATTAAATTGCACACAATTATATTATTAGTATAACATAAAAACTTAATTAAAACTTGAACATATTCAATTAAAACTTAATTGTAATATAAAACTAATACTGCGATTATATTTCTATTATAATAATACTCTGGCTAAAATTAAACTATAAATTATATAAAAGGTAAAACCTAATATATAAAATAAAACTTAATACAAAATAATACAAAACTTAATGCAAAATAAAATAGGAAAAATCAATCTAATAGATTAAAATCAAGTTAAAGTCTATACTAAGCAAAATTTTAAGAAATAAGCCAATATAAAACTCAATATGTCTATTCTAATAAAAAAATTGAATTTTTATTTAAAATTTTAAAGTATGTTACAACACATTGTATGACAACTGTAAATTTAAATGAGTGAGCCATCTCAAATTTAACTTAAAAACAAATAAATCCTTAACAATGTTCGTCATTAGCATACTCATACTACAATTTATAAATCAAACAACAATAACCACAACATTATATGAAATACATAATATACATAAGTGATATACATATGAATATACATGTCAAACATACATCTCAACAAAATCTGCAATAAACATGTCATGTCACGAGGAAGACTCCTCCATATCATAGAGAGATCCTGTACCCGTAATATGTCTCTAACCGGTGCGAGTACCACTCCGTGACTAGTCATGACACCACATAGTTGATCCACCACCTCTATTTGGACTCTCTGATCCGGCTTGCATGACATGTGGGATCTCTGTACTAGAGTTTGGTCCTTTGCCTCATCCATCACCTCATCCTGTTGGGGAGGCTCATCCCCAACATATGTGCCAATATCTGTAAAACAATAAATACTAATAATAAGATAACGACAACAAAATGTTACAATAAATTACATGTGCATTAAATAAGACATAAAAATATGCAACTAGATTTATCAAAACATAACAATAATATTACGTTCCTCACTTGGTGGCTCGACTATTGTAAATTGGATGTTTGGACATCCTCTCCAATCTAGCCCTACATACGGGTACTATACAATATCGCGAACAAGACTGTCCTCACTATCCAATACATGACATACATCCTTATTGACCAGAGTAATGAGAAAATTGAGTTGGTCCTTCTTGGGCAACAACTGGCCCCACATGTGCATACACACATCAATCATAGGCCTAACAGGAAAGTGGGGTACTATTGGCCGAGCAACACAAACCCTCTCAAAAAATAGTGTAAATAACTCTGACACAAATGGGAAGAATCTCGTCCGATTTAAAACAACGCGACAATGATATAATGCACGAAAAAAATGTCTGATCATCTAATCAATTAGGGATGTTATCAAACAAACTTGCACTTGTAGAGCCAAAGTCCCAATGCTCAAGTGCAATCTTGCGTAACCGAGAGGGAAGGGTCACTGTCACCTCACCAATTCCTCTTTTGCTCTAAGCCATCTAGCTTTAGGGTTGCAATTGTTGTAGGCTGAGAATAAGTGGAGAGCGAAGCTAAATCAAAGTAGGTTTGAGTAACTTCAGAGTAAGAAATCAAGTAATAGGAAGTCTGGAGATCAATGTCTTTTCATGGGGAAAATGGAGTCAATGGTATGGAAACTCTGATGGAGCATAAATGACAGGAAGAAAAGTAAACTTGAACACTGAACTTAAACCCTTATAAGCCCAAGTCGTCCCCTTTCTCCTGGTTGTCTTGCTTAGCCAATTAATGAGAAACTAGCTTTCAAACCCTAGGG
>SNQJ01S0043055.1:124145-150478 GCA_010110895.2 Picea sitchensis | reverse complement strand
GAATGGATCCACTCAGTACCGATGTTATGGAGGCATGCATGTTCCCTCCTCTACATGGGAATACTAGGAAAGGGATAGATGAACTCCCCACTGACATATTGAAGTTGGGAAAAACAGGTGATGCATTGGTAGTAAAAGGTGGCATCCCAAAAGAGAAAAGATTGTTACTTTGAGGAATAGAGGTCGTGGTGCCTATTTTGTTGTTGGGGGTTAGTAAGGGAGAAATGGCACCTGCAATAAAGATCCCATAGATACGAGGATTAGTACCTAGGATGGGTGTACCTTAGGCAGGGGGACTAATACTCCCACCAGTGATACCAGATACGGGGGTGGTAGTGCCCCCTATGCTTAAAGTAATGCCAGAATTATTGATTAATTTATTGATCTTTGTAGCATAAAATCACAAATGTGCAAGAGAAGAGGGATTTGTGGGTCAGTAAGGGAAGTATTAAATTTTTTTGTAAACAAATTAGGAATGTCTTCAATTTTTTTTGTTTGAAATTGTCTTGCAGGGAAGAGGATGGAACCATCTCAGGTCCATTCCAATTCCTTAAATCCCTTTCTGATCCAGGTGGATATTGGTGGCCACCCACTTGTTCCAAATTCCAACTGGCTCATCTTGATAGTTTTCATTTCAACACGTTTCTCTGTAATGGGGACATTTCTTTGTAATTATGGGTTCTACACTTTTGGGGTTGTCTTGAAGCCCTACACAGCATTCAGGTGGATAATGGTGGCCACCCACCTATTCCAACTGGCTTATTTTGGAATTTTTCATCGCAGTACATCTTTATGTACTTCCAGGGCCGTTTTGGGGGCCTAAACATTTCTTTCTTGATTTCAACAGTCAAACTATACACTAAGTCATAGTTTGATGACATAATGCATAGTTCTCGAAAATACCTTTCCAACAGGCTATCACACGCCTAAAACGGAGATTATATGCAAAAGTTACGACCCTAGGAAGTTGATGTACTAACTTACCCCAATGGGGCCCACATGAATTTTGGCATGTCATCTCCTAGGGTTAGGGTTTTCGATGTCTAGGGTTTTGGCATTCATTTTTATTATAAAAAAGGCCTTCAGAGCCTCATTGTACTCATCTTCTTACGAATGAGCATAGTCATCACATCTCTTCTCGAAGATAAGCTGCCACCATTCTAGCGAGTCTTTCACTTTGTATTTTTACAGTCTCTGTACATTTCTTTCATTAATAGAAATCATGTAATACTGTATTTTTATATTTCTGGTAATATTTATGTGCACTTCATTGCAATATCTCTTCTTTCATTTCGTTCCAAAAATAATCTGGATGAGTGGTATCAGATCAGGCGGCTCTTGATCTTTTTTCAATGCATGTCCCCAACAAGGTCTGAGTATAGCAAGTTTGGTCTCGAGATTGTCTCTCTTGAAGAAAAATCTCTCTTACACGCCCAAGAAACCCTCCATGGAGGAAGAAAAGAAAAACAATGGAGCATAAGATTCTATTAATCTGTTGCTTGAGAAAGTTCTCACGCGACAAAGGGATGAAATGGTGGAGAGTTTTTCCAACATCCTTCAACGCCTGCCGATAGCAACAAGCACATCTTCATCAAGCGACCACTTTGGAGGAACCTCTCCCTTCAAGGTACAATTTAATTTTGATATTCCCGTATTTGAAGGTCAAATAGATGGAGATTCCTTAGAAAAATGGTTAAATTTGCTAGAAGGTTATTTCTTTGTTCACAATTTTTCCGATAGGGAAAAGAGCACCTTTGCACTTGATCCAAGTGGATATTGGTGGCCACCCACCAATTCCACTTGGACCCACACCATTGTTTCTTTCAGTTTTCCAGTTTCCTTAATTGTAGCACAATTTACTATTTTTAGCAGTTTTTCGGGTCCTAAACTTCCAGAGCCATTTTGAGGCTCTAAATGACGTTTTTTGGGCATGAATTCTTCGGCAAATAATAGATCATTTCGGACTCAATATTTGTTGTCAAAAGTGTAGTCCTCGGATAGATATTTCTAATGATGTATCATGTGCGTCAAACAGAGATAGTATGCCAAAGTTACGACCCCTGGAAATTGATGTACTAATTTACCCCAACGGGGCCCATATTTTGGCATTTCATCTCCTAGGGTTAGGTTTTTGGATGTTTAGGGTTTTCCATTGTTTCTCAATAATATATAGGCCTTCAAGCCTCATTGTAACAGAGAGAGTTTAGAGGCCAGTAGCCACCACATCTCTTCTTAGAGATAAGCTACCAGCGCCCGAGCTATTTTATTTCCATTCTGTTTGTAAGCATATTTCAGTCATTTGTTGTTAATGAAATGAAGTTTTACTTCCGTTGCATCTCTTCGTTTATGTGTATTTATGTATTTCATTGTTTTCCTACATAAATCTGGATCAACACTCCTCAAGGCTCTCCCCCATGTCAAACATTGGTGGGAAACTTACTGGGAGCAAAGTTCCACAGAGGAATCTGGAATATATTGGGTTGAGCCCACTTGGTAATTTTTTGTTGATTCGGCCAAGGAACAATATTACCATGTTGATAACTATGAATACTAGTACATGAGATGGATCACACTATGGCAAGAGAAGAGCCAAACAATGTCGAAGCTCACAAATACTTTCCATACCTTGCGCACCAAGTTGGGTATCAAAGACTCTGAGCGGCATCTGGTTTTGAAATACCGTGGGGCTCTGCATAGGTGCATCCAAACCGAAATGGATTTCCTAAAAATCTCATCATTGGGATATGCCTATCGATATGCTATCAAAATCGAGCAGAAATTTAGGCACCAGAACAAATGGGAGTTCAGGTCTGCAAATCCGCAACAACCAAAGCATGATAAAGATGGCCCTAACCAACAGCCTCCTAACAACCAGTCCAAGACACAGGAAAATAAGGGTAAAGGAAAGACGAAGAATGACACTGGGAAGTGGTGAGACTTCCACAAAATCCCCTGGAACAACACCGATGAATGTCGCTCGAAACAGTCATTGGTGGTCGAGATCAAAGACAAGGAGCCGAACCCTAATTCAGAATCTGATCCAGAAAAAAATGAAAAAAGACAAATCATCGACGCAGACCCCACTGCTACTGTCGCGACCGCAACAATTCAACCAGAATAACTAGTAGATCCTGAAGAGGGGGAGCACCTATTCCATTCACAGATATGGGTGAAGGGGACCCCGTTGCATTTCATTGTTGATAGCGGTAGCCAGAAGAACCTCATCTCAGCTAAGGTCATCAAACGGTTGGGATTGTCGACAACACCACACCGGCAACCATACAACATCGGGTGGCTTCACTAGGGACGAGATCTTCTTGCCATCCAATAGTGTCTCTTGTCCTATGGCATCCATCCCTTCAAGGATGAGGTAGTGTGTGATGGTTCCCCTCTTGATGTCTGTGATGTTGTTTTGGGATAACCATATATGTGGAAACGCCATGTTGTTTCTGAGTCTTGACCTCGTAGTGTCATTATTACTCTGGGGGGTCAGCTCTACAAGATACCAGAGGTAGTTCTGACTATTGTTCCACCAAAACAGTGCCGCAAGGTAATCTCTCATACTGCAAAATTCAACCTCTTCATTTTTTTTTCAAAGGATGCATAGAAGACCTTGCAACCACTGCAGCCTCAACACCTTCTATCCATTAGAAAAAGATTGCAGAAGAGAAAGAAGATATTGTTTCTTCACCTACAATGGTGCCTACACAATGCCTCGTCAAGCCTAGAGACAATAGGTTGGTGGAACAGATTCAAACCCGCTAGCAACAGGTTCATGACATCCTTCCACAAACCAAGCAGCGCAACTTCTCCAGCAAGGCACACAGCTCACCAAGATTTAGATTCAGAAAATGCTTTCCCCTCTGACCAAGGCACTCAACGCAATGGAGACCACTGATTCCTAAGGGGGAAGGACTGATCCAAGTGGATATCAGTGGCCACCCACCTATTCCAAATTCCAACTGGCTCATCTTGACAGTTTTCTATTCAACACGTTTCTCTGTAATGGGGACATTTCTTTGTAATTATGGGTTATGCCCTTCCGGGGTTGTCCTGAATCCCTACACAGCATCTAGGTGGATAATGGTAGCTACCCACCTATTCCAACTAGCTTATTTTGGAAGTTTTCATGTGAGTACATCTTTTAGTACTTCCAGGGCCATTTTGGGGTCCTAAACAGTGTTTTCTTGGATTTCCACAGTCAAATTGTAGAGAGAGTTAGAGTTTGACGAAATAATGCATACTTCTCGAAAAAAAAATTCTAATGGGCTATCAAACGCCTAAAACGGAGATCATATGCAAAAGTTACAACCCCAAGAAGTTGATGTACTAACTTACCCCAACGGGGCCCACATGACTTTTGGTGCGTCATCTCCTAGGGTTAGGTTTTTGGATGTTTAAGGTTTTGGAATTCATGTTTATTATAAAAAATGTCTTCAAAGCCTCATTGTACTCATCTTATTGCGAATGAGCATAGCCGTCACATCTCTTCTTAGAGATAAGCTGCCACCATTCTAGTGAGTCTTTCACTCTGTATTTTTACATTCTCTGTACATTTCTTTCATTAATAGAAATCATGTATTATTGTATTTCTCTGTTTCTGGTAATATTTATGTGCACTTCATTGTAATACCTTTGCTTTCATTTCATTTCGAAAATAATCTGGATCACTTTCAACTAACACTCATGTAGGGTTAGGTTCTTCTTGCAAACATTTTCCCCTTGTGGGATAGTCTGAAGCAATAGGTACTTCTTTTACTAGTTCACTTGGTTGTGGGACTAGGTTGTTCAATTTTTTCCTGATCGAAGGTGGATCTGTGCTTTCAGGAGAAAGACCTTTGGTCCTCTGAGACCAACGAAGTGGTTGATCAATAACTTTGAACTAAAAGACTTAGTAAAAGAAAAATAAAAAACAATTTCAACCTAAGGTTGTCTACTTGTTAATCACCAAGTGCTTAGCTAAAAATTTCTTGAGAAGGAAACCACATGCAAACTATTATCCCAAAGATCAATCCAGTATAGTTAGGACCTGAAACTGAATCAATGAAGAGACAATCAGAAAGTCCTCTAGAAGCTAGTTTGGGATGATTAAGATCTAAGTCCAACTAACAAATGTGCAAGAAACAGTTATGGTTAACTCTCACGTGGAAATCACCTAAGGTGAAAGTAAACTCGTGAAGATGGGCACCCTCCAAGGGAACTAAAATGGATGTTGTGTGTATGTTTTGGGTACCACAAGCACTTCCCACTTGCATTTACCCAAGTGAAAACCCAAAATAAATGTTACAAGGCTACCACTTTGCAGATGGTGGTGAGGAGGAACACTCGTAGGTCAGGTTTTTGTGTATGGGTGGTGAACGTAGAATTGAGTCTTAGACTCAAAACTCTAAATAAATGGTGTCACCCCGAGAACTTATCACTTCTAATAAAACTCCTGTACACACATAGCCTACTAAAAAAACACAAAGGGAATAATATATATTCCTACTTAGCTTTAAACTCATGCTTAACCCATGTGTTAAATGTGCTTTCCTAACAAGTATTACTCTCCAACCTACACCAAGACTTTACACCTAGACTAGATGAGTTTTCTATAAAGAAAAGGTCTAGTCATTTTTAGATGTTAATCATTTATTTTAACTCTGCAGTTTACTCAGAGGGTACAAAGGTGAAACTCGTGATGTTTTGAAAACTTGAAAAATGTTAGAAATAATAAAGATAGTCATAAACTTTTGTACTTATATTAATCCTTGTATGAAGCTAGGCATTTTTTCCATTAACTTCAAACAATGAACCACTTAAGTGATTTAATCTAATAAATACAACTGAAAATTTAAAATTTTTATTTTCTTAAAAATAATGCTAATGACAAACACTAAATTGAGGTTTAATTATTTGTCACTATAGATCAAAGATCCCTATAAAAGTGTCACNCAAGTATTACTCTCCAACCTACACCAAGACTTTACACCTAGACTAGATGAGTTTTCTATAAAGAAAAGGTCTAGTCATTTTTAGATGTTAATCATTTATTTTAACTCTGCAGTTTACTCAGAGGGTACAAAGGTGAAACTCGTGATGTTTTGAAAACTTGAAAAATGTTAGAAATAATAAAGATAGTCATAAACTTTTGTACTTATATTAATCCTTGTATGAAGCTAGGCATTTTTTCCATTAACTTCAAACAATGAACCACTTAAGTGATTTAATCTAATAAATACAACTGAAAATTTAAAATTTTTATTTTCTTAAAAATAATGCTAATGACAAACACTAAATTGAGGTTTAATTATTTGTCACTATAGATCAAAGATCCCTATAAAAGTGTCACCGCAATATACATCTAAAACACAAAAGAAAATTTTTATTTTCTTAAAAATAATGCTAATGACAAACAATAAATTGAGGTTTAATTATTTGTCACTATAGATCAAAGATCCTTATACTTGCATAAATGAGGAGGAGAAAACAAAATCCAAGCAAAAAATCAATTTGTTTTTACATGTCCCTTACATACTTTCATTTAAGGGAAAAACGTGTATAAATACACTTTTTTTTTCCAATAGAAAAGTATCTCAAAATTGTACAAGGTATAATTTTTTTTATAAAACACGGTATCGATTATGCCCAATACAGAGTAGGATCAGCCAAAAGAAAGCTATGGCTAAATTGAATACAACAGGAGACTAATACGTCGTTATAATATAACACATATCATATGTGTTATATTATAACACATACATTGTAATACCGTAATCAATTGTAATAACGGTTGGAAATCAACGGATTAGAAACAATGTTCTCCTCAATACCACCTATTTACCCACCAGGCTTCTCGAATCGCTCAAGCTTCAAAGATATTAAGATGGGTAGAAGGGCTTTCTTCCCCATTTTGCCAATGATAAACAGTCAATCTACCTTTAGGTTCCTTTAGCACCCGCTTTGACAATAAGTCTGCCTCTTTATTATGCTCCCGGTAAATGTGCTAGAAACTAATATCTTTAAAATTATGTGCCAGTTCCTTTGTTTTTAACTTCCAACCTTCTAAATTCACCACTTGTAGCTGACCCTTTTGATTTATCCAATCAATAATAACTTTCAAATCCCCTAGGATTTGAATTTTTTCAATTGCCCAAAGCGATGCCAAAGTGAGGGTCACCCACAAACCCATGAGTTCTTCCTTTGTGTTTGTACCCGCTCTGCAATTGATGTACCATTTGGTGACCCTTGAAGCATGGGTCTTTCAAAAACCCCCTGCTACACAATACTCCCGTGTTGAAAGGGCCACTCCATCGAAACAAGCCAAAGTAAAGCCCTTGGTGTGAGTAAAATCACACACTCTATTTGGAATAGGATTTAAAGTAGTTGGTTGCCAAGAGAAGGTAACTAAAATTCTATGCACCACTGCGAGGTAAGAGGGAGTGTTTTTCTCAAATAAAACCTTATTCCTCTCAATCCAAATGTGCCAGCAAGCAATGGCAGCCAAGCTTACTGGAGCAGATTTTTCCAATGTCCACACATTTAAACAGTCTGAGACTGTTGTTCCAACCCACTGGATTTTTAAATGGTAGATTTCAGATAGACGAAGCCACACTACCTTTGTGAAAGAGAAGTGGATTAAAAGGTGACTGACATTTTTGGAGTTGCATTTTCAAAGCATGCAAACCCCAGGGCCTTCCCATCCTTTTCTTTGGAGCACTTCCCAAGTAAGAATTTTTTCAAAAACTGCCAACCACACAAACAATTTAATTTTAAGCTGAACTGGCCACTTCCACAGTTTGAGAATCCAAGCTTTTCACAGTGGAAATCAAGAGGGTTTATTAGTGCTTGATAGAGGTTTTTTATAGAAATTACCCCGGATGCATCCCCCCCGGCCCACACTAGGCTATCCACACCAGATTTGAGTGTTAACCCTGTGCCCCTTAAAGCATTAATGAAACTATCCCATTTTGAAGCATTCTGACCACAAAGACCCAATGAAGCACTCGTGCGCCACCGATCTAGGAAAGGAAATCTGCTAACGGTATCGCTTGCATGGGCTAGGACTGAAATATGATTAAAGAACAATTGTGTTTGAAGGGAGTCTGAAAGGAGCGAGTTGTCCTCCAGACCGAAGATTTTATCCATGCCTATTAAAATCAAATTTCCAGAAACATGCCTCCAACGAAGCCAATGCTATAACACAGATATGTTCTTGGTCAAGCCATTCCAAAAGCTTGACGTCTTCTGCTGCTGGTGTGTTGATTTATGGAGCCAGTCGACCACTAAAGAATCCCCAATGTATTTATCCAAAAGAATACCATGCCAAATGTTATCAACAGTGATCGCCCTCCAAAGTGTTTGCCAGTAAAGCAGAATTGAAAGTAACTAGATTTCTGAGCCCCCATACCCAACAGTGTTTTGTTCTAGCAAGGAGATCCCATCTACAGAGATGGAAGTGATGTGTTGCTTTCTGGCCACTCCACAGGAACGCAAACATTAACTGTCAGATGCGAGTTAAAACAGATTTAGGAATCACCTCCATAGACATCCAGAAAACCGATTGACTCTCCAGTACTGATTTGACCAGGATTAATCTACCTCCGATCGATAGCCACTGATTACACCAGAGCCCAATTTTTTTTTCGATCTTAGCCACCAACCAGCCCCAATATTTAGCTTTGGTTGCTCCTGGCTTTAAAAAATAGCCTAAGTACTTGAATCCATAGTTTAAAACAACAACAAAAAACAGTAAGATGGTTTTTAATTGATTAAGCTCCAGATCCTCAAGCCCCCAATAGTGAACTGTAGTTTTTGAAGAATTTATGCAGAGACCCGAAACATAATAGTAAGCTTAAAGAATGTCTAAAATCACTCTCCACTCCACCGGGTCTACCTTAGACATTACAAGAACATCATCAACAAACATTAAATGGATAATTTTTAAATTCTTAGTTACCTTTATACCAGAAATACTACGATTAGCATTGCCACTGGATAACATCAAGGTTATCCCTTCCATAATCAAAATGAATAGATATGGGGATAATGGGCATCCCTCACGAAGCCCCCTCCAGCTATTGAAATAATATGTCGCCTCGATGTTGATCAAAACTGCAAAACTGGCACTAGTTACGCATCACCTTATCCAATCCGTGAGCTTTACCCCAAAGCCTATTGAGAGTAATATCATCCTTAAGTACTCTCATTCTATGTTGTCATAGGATTTTTTGAGGTCTAATTTCAAAACCAGAGATTTGATATTCTTTTTTTTTTTGTTGTGGAGGGTTTCATGGGCCGAACCAATAGCATCTTGAATTCTTCTACCCTTCAGGAAGCCAAGCTTTTCTGAAGATAGACACTTTGATAGAATCGACTTTATCCAATTTGCAAGGATTTTAGAGATCACCTTGTAAATGAGATTACATAAGGAAATCGGACGATAATCATCGAAGGGGACTGGTTTGTTTACCTTTGGAATAAGGGTCAGAAGAGTCAAATTAAGACCTCCACAAAGTTGGCCTTTTCTCCTCGAGTCCTCCACCATCTCGACTGGAACTTCTCCCACAAGATCGAAGAAAAAAATGAAGAACTCAATAGTCCACCCATCAAGTCCTGGGCTTCTTTCTTTTTAAAAATATTCTAGAACATATTTGATTTCCTCCAGATTAACAGGTTTAAAGAGAGTTTCAGCCTCATCCTCATTTACCATACTAGGATAAAGGCTGGAGATCCTAACAAGCTCATAGTAGTTTGTTCTATCTTTTGCTCTAAAAAAAACTTGAAATGGTTAACAACGTCCTCTTTAATCACCTCATGCTCGATTATTTTGTCTCTATTGCCCGAAATTAATTCCCACACATGCTTCCGGTTTTTGTTGTAGCTTGTCGTTTTGTGGAAGAATTTAGTATTAGAGTCTCCACTCTGAATCCAAGTAACCCTGCTGCGTAAATACACTTGTTTAGACAAAGAAATACATATGTTCACTTCTATTTTTGAAAAAAACATGTACAAAGCCCCAAAAATGAGAGAATCTATAGAAAAAGCTTTAAAAACTCCTAAATTTTGGTTCTTACTACAAACAAACAAGAATTAAAGAACAACTAATTGACTAAATTCAATTTTTAACGTTGAAAGTAAAAGAAGAAACCTTATAAAGGAGAAACTAATTGATTTATCCCAAATGTAGTCACTAGTCCGTGACAGGGAATAATTCCCCCACCGACTATAGTAAAATCAAGTAAAATCAATGTATGTAGTCACTAGTCCGTGACAGGGAATAATTCCCCCACCGACTATAGTAAAATCAAGTAAAATCAATGGCAAAGATGATAGAAGATAAATTACAACTTTGAAATTCAATGATTATGTCAAAGATACAAGAAAAATAGATAATGGATAATACATGTGACTGGTTGGCTAACTCATTTTGTTGTATTATGTGATTAGTTATAATAGAATTTCAAATGTTCCCAAACGTCTTGAAATATCTACACATAAACAATGTATAACTTTTCTCAAATCATTTAAACGTAAACTATAAATGACAATGACAATAAAACAAGGAAATTTGTAACTAATTGATCTTAATTAATATTAGACAATTAATTTCTCCTCCAAATCATATAATTATTAACCAAATAGATAATAAGTCCAAATCATATCCAGCGTAAAGGTGCTTGAATGGTTTGTTGCCACTTCTCTAACCTAGTAACCTTATTTGTATTTTTGGAAGTTAATTGAGTTTGTTGGCAACATAAATTAGGGTTGTACAAGTATACAAAATCCACACTTTTCACTCAAAAGTGCATTCAAAAGTGGGGAGTCACCTGGGCCTATTGATTGTCTTGGATTAAAGATCCAAGCTAGGTTAGATTGTTATTTTTGGCTTTTGGTTAGCTGGTTTGATAGTGTTTGTAAGACTTGTATTATCGTCCTCTAGACTTGTATTATCGTCCTCTGTTGTAATAAGGTCCACTCGGTTGATGATATCTTGTAATAAACAATTTATATTTACAATATGAATATAAAACACTATTTTTTTAAGAAAAAAAAAAGATGCACTCAAAAGTGCATGTCAATTAATGCACATTGAGCAAAATGCATATGCACTTTTTGGAAAGCTGGTAAGACACATGTGTTTCCTTAATAAAAAACATGTATAGCAAAATAAAGTCATTAAAAGGTAATTTGAGTGGAGAAAAAGAGTCTACTAAGTAACTTGGGTAAAGAAGTTATTAATGATTAAATAAAACTATAATAATAATCAATCATTTTTATCTCGAGTTTTACATTCATATAATTAAAGTTGGTTGATATAATTAGATTTATGTTATTTTTCATAATTTTTAAAATAATGATAATCAACCATTTTTATCTAGAGTTTTACATTCTTATAATTAAAAGTGGTTGATATAATTAAATTTATGTTATTCAACATTATTTTTTATAATTTTTAAATTAATGATGTCAAATAAACATATATAACCAATTTTAATTATATAGTAAAAAATATTTTAAATTAATGATTTCAAATAAACATATATAACTAATTTTAATTATATATTTATAATAGTAAATATAAGATATAAGAATTTAGATGTTGTTTTTTAAACAAGGGTTGCATGGTAGCTTAGTCCCTATCAAGTAAATTTGGAAATAGAGTGTACCTAGATGGGATCATTGAACTAGTTAGAGTGTCCCAACAATTGTCAATTTACTATAAAACCATTGTGAATTTGCTATAATTATTATTTGTCTTTATTAAAGAAAAATTCAAAATCAGTATTAAAAGGGATATATATATATATATATAAGTTGTCTATATCATTTTGTTTTTCATCTTTAACTATATTTTTACTAATTTATTTTCATTTAAAAAGAAATTCAAAATTACTATTAAAAAGAAATTACACATATATCATCATACATAATTATATGTATATCATTTTGTATTAATCTAGTAGGAGTACACTTTGTATTAATGATAAGAGAAAAACATAAATGCAATAATAATGAAATAAATGGATAGTAATAATGAGAGAACATATGGCATTTTCATTTTTTTTCTTAATTTTTGTTATAAAAGGTACTAGGTACTTATAACCAAGTTTATTGAAATGCAATAATAATGAAATAAATGGATAGTAATAATTAGAGAACATGTGGCATTTTTCCATTTTTTCTTAATTTTTTATATAAAAGGTACTAGGTACTTATAACCAAGTTTATTGATTATTAAATTAATTTCAAATATTGAAATACGTGAAGGAAACAATAAGACTTGGAATATATCAACCAATCAAAAATGAGAAAAAACAAATATTTTTATTATATCAAAAAATATATTTTTGTTTTATTAAGTTAAACATTACACTACATACATAAATTTAAAATACAAGACAAATTAATGTCAAATCAATAACAAACTCATTGCTATATTTCCTTGGCAGGGACTAATAACACAAATAAATAATTATTAAAAAAATTAAAATTTTCATTTCTCTTGTCTAAATTCTAAATTGGAATATTACAATTTATATTATAATTTTCTAACATTTGTTATTAAAAACTCAATTTTATTTATATAGATAAAATTACAATTTATAATTATGTCGAAGGCATTCTTTAGTGTTAGGTTTTCAAAAACAATTATCTTTTTCCACTTTCCCATTCCACTCCCTATTCCTATCATGCTTTTATTTCACATTTATTTCAATTGGTTGATAGGTTTGGGAAACCACCCTTTTTAACCTGTCAATCAATACACCATATACCACCTGTACCTAACACCTATTCTCCACCCAACACATATCCACCTTTACCTACAGATAATCCGTCCATTGGAATTCGGACCTCCCTGCCACTGCCTAAGCAACTCCATCTTCAATATCCAAAGTCGGCAACATTCACTGTTTAATTGACCCTCACCACGTGGCTTCATGTTCAATCTCCAACGTCCCCAACATTCCATGTTTACTTGACCCTCACCGCCTGTTAGTAAACTTGTTGGTGGAATTGTTAGCAAGGGAAAGGCAATTTCTGCAATTTCTGTGTCGGTTTCTTTTAACCAGGCGGTGGTAAATCATCGGATTGAGGCAGGCGAATCCGTGGATCCATGGCTCTGCTCACCGACATGTTCTTGCTCTTGCAGGGCTGGGACAAGGCCGGTTGTTTTCTGGCTGCCGGGGGATACAATGATTCATGTTCGAAACTCTTTCCATGCTGACACCCCTAGCGACAGGTTTCATGGCTTCCCTGGAGAGATCGTGGGCCAATCGGAGCTCCGTCAGGCACATTAGTAAGTGATGAGTCCATCTGATTTCTTTGTCAATTGCCACTACAATTCTTTTCTCGTTTGTCATTTTTAGTATTTTTCTATCCGGCTGGGACTTGAACCCTGGGCCTCTCGATTTCAGCCTTCTCTGGCCTGGAAAATTTCATTGTGACCAGAATCTGGCAAAGTAATAAAAGCACAGATCTAGGTTGTTTCAAGATTTATCAAGGCTCTGAGTCACTTCAAAAGCCTTGAAAAACCCTGGGGCTTGGAGGAACTAAATCCTTGGAACTCTGACATGTAGATCTATACCAGGTATTAATAACACATAGTGAAAGTAATAGATATGAATATGATAGTTTTTCTATTGAAAAAAAAGAATATGATAGTTTAATATTAAAAATTGAAAGAGGAAAAAACAAGTCAAATATGATCAATCCTTCTTGTGTAATTAGCCAGTTTAAAAGAAGACTACTAAATGTACATAGATCTCTAGCTCTCTCTTTGCCCTAATGTATTTTGTATTATTTGCACATTATCAATGTAATTTAATTCAATCGCTCAAAAAAAATTCAGATTCAAATAGATATGAAAGAATATGATCTGCCTTACCTTGTTGATGAGTTTCAAAAGATTGAATGTATGCTCGATTAGGGTATCCAGATTGACATCCACATTTTCTGCAAGACCTGTTTGTATGTTAACATGGGACGTCGTTGGAAAGCTATCAGAGGAGATGTCTTATGGCGAAGAAGATGCATGGGGAAGAATTGATGAAAGGGTTTGAAGAGCTTCTTCTGTAGCACCCATTAGAGAAGCAACGTTGGTGTTATTATCAGCGTTAGCAAGGTTGTAACGTGTATTGGAAAATTGCAAATATGAACGAGGAACTGACATAGGACTCCTGTACTCAAATCGGTTTGCAACTCCCCAAAACCATTCAGCGATGAAATTAATCAGATAGAGAATATGAACAGATAATATAGAGAGACTTGGCACTCCCCAAAACCAAGTATTAGACTTGGGAAAATAGTGCTTAACCTCCAAAACCAAGTATTAGATCTGTTTCTTTCCAATTTCTTGTTGTTGGATTCTTGCGAGCTCTGTAGGTATTGAGTTTATTTAAATTAATCGTGGATGATCAGGGTTTATAACTGTTAAATATAGTGTAACCTCAATAGTCTGATTGTACACTGCCAGCTGTCCTAGCCAGCTGTACTATCATTTCTTGATGTTCTTGATTTGCTTGAGCCTATTTAGCTCAGCTCTTTTACCTTTTCTCATGTACTCTTTTTCTCATATACTCAATATACTGAATACTATTTTCTGCTCTACTCTTTCTCTGTATTCTCTGCTTCTCATTTTATCATGGTATCAGAGCATCATATGTAAGCCTCTTCATACAGTCTAGATAGAAGCCCGATCCTAAGTAGTGAAGATTTTTAACTGTCAATGAGAGCATAGGACGCGAGATTCTTCACAGAGTTTGGAGAACAATGCACAATATGAAATTATCTCTAAAGATCACTGCAGAAAGAAAATGCGAGGAAGCAGAGCGCAATACACTCGAAAGAATCGTGAGCATTTAAAGATTCGTGAGAGATTCACGAATTTCCTTCTTCAGGAGAAAGTCTTTGCAGATGCAGCAAAGGACACGCTAAAGCAGCAAAGGAAAAGCAGACGCAACCGTAAGATTGGTCGTGCTAATAGATTTGAGTCGTTAAACAAGCTCAGAAAGGACGAGGAAAGCACAGAAAAGGCGAACAAGTTTCAGCCATCAGATCAAGGCGAGAGCTACAGTAGCCGTCAAATCAAGAAAAGGTGTGCAGGCTTTAACTGCCAAAGCTTTTCGAAATTTCATGTATTCGGCGATTTCATGCAAAGGTTGCAAAGGAGACAAGTCTCCCGAAGTCCTGAAATTATTGGGACCGTCCATCATCAGGGGACACACGACAGAGATCCACACAAGTCGGGAATCGAGAGCTGAACAAGCAGAGGAGACTGCACTCCATACCCCGATACGCGAAATCACTCCAACCATTGGATCGAGAGTGACAGGTGGCGAAGATCCGGAAGCCATCAGGATTTTGGGCACCGGGAAAACGAAGGTGAAGGCCGGAGCAAACTCGTGAAAGGAGAGTTCGCGAAAGAATCAGGACCGTCCATCGGGAAGGACATGTGGCGAGCGTTCGACATTTCGCTGACTCGCTACTAAAGGAAGTCAAAGGGAAGAGTTGTTAGAACTCCCGAATCATGAAATCGCGATTCAATCATGACCATCGGATCACGACGAATTGAGGGTCGTTGATTTGGCGTTTTCAAGATTCGGAGTTTCAGACTTTGGGATTCCAAGGAGGAGGATAGGGGAGGAGCTAGCAAGTGCTATACCCCCTATCGGGATTTCAGAGATCAGGGATTCGGGAAACAGGAGTTAAGTGGTGTCATATGCAGGAGTCCCGAAATCCTGAAAAGTGGACCATGGTCATAGCGTTGTGGTCGTGTGGAGGAAGGATACAAGAGGAGATGAGGGATCGTTAAGCCCCTTTCAGAGTTCGGGAGTTGGAGAGTACTTCGAAGGTCGCAAAATGCGACGCGCTCTTTGTGGGCTAAGCCAGTGGTCACGTAGGGAAGGAGCTTGCACTTAGTGCTTATTCGCGTGGGGTTGAGTTTGCATTTGGACCTATTCTACCATTAGAGGGGCTACGTTTGTTACAATTGCTAAAGAACAGAGGTCAGAGCTCTGAATCAACAGATCTTGCACTCAAATAGTCAGATCTAGCCAAATTGAAGTCAAAGAAGTGGTTTACACCGCGTTTTTCGGTCCGAAGTCACCGAGAGAACTTTGCAGACCTGGTTTTACATGCAAGAAACAAGTAAGCACACAAATCTTTAAACAATTCTTTGCTGTCAATTCTTTTTTTCTTCAAAGATGGCCACCTTGAGCAATTTAGGACCAACTCAAGGATCAATTCTACTTGGCAAGAATTATGAGTTTTGGTCTCTTCGAATGAGATCCTTCTTGCAAGAAAAAGAGTGCTAGGATCCAGTGGATCTTGGATATGTGGAACCAGATCCAACAGACCATGCTGCCATGACCAACCAACAAATAAATGCTCAGGCAACACAAAGAAACAGAGAGAATAAAGCCAAATTATGGATTCAAAATTCAGTGGATGACTCGATTTTCTCCAAAATCACAGGCGTTGTTACTTCAAAACAAACCTGGGACATCCTTAAATCATCCTACCAAGGAAATGACAAGGTCAAAATAGTCAAACTGCAGACCTTGAGGACACAATTCAAGACTTTAAGAATGACAGAGTCTGAAAATGTTGATCAGTTTATAACCAGTCATGGGAATCGTAAACTGGATCAGATTGACTGGTGAAGCCATCCCTGATCAACGAATTATTGAGAAAATCCTGAGAAGTTTACCAAAGAAATTTGAAATGGTCATTACAATAATCCTTAAATCCAAGGATCTATCAAATTTGTCAAAAGATGAATTAATGGGCTCTCTCTTGACACATGAGACCAGACTGCATCTCACAGATGAGTCAATCGCCAATGCCTTCAAAACTCAATTCTCCTTCAGTAGAGGGAGAGGCAAAGGAAGAGGAAGAGGTCACCAAGGAAGAGGGATCAGTCCAAGTAACCCTCACTCAAGTGGAGGTCACAGACAACAGAACCTGAATCAAAATTTCCAAGGTCACAGACAACAGAACCATAATCAAAATTTCCATCCTCAAAGAGGCAGAGGGAGAAGATCAAATGAAAAATCAAGCATACAATGCTATTACTGCAAAAATTATGGGCACTATGAATATGAATGCAGGAAGAAGCAAGCAAATCATCCCTCAGGCAGAGCACATATCTCACATCATGAAGGAGAAAACTCAGAAGTTATGTTTCTCTCATGCCACAAGATTGAAGAACAACATAAAGATCTCTGGTTGTTGGACAGTGGATGCAACAATCACATGATAGGTAATAAAGATTTACTTTCATGCATTGATTCTTCAATTTCCTCTGATATTACACTTGGAAATGATTCCTTAGTCAAATTTCAAGGAAAAGGAACTATACCTATTCTTACTAAACAAAATGTAAGGAAAGACATAAACAATCTCTATCATGTTCTAGATCTGAAACATAATCTGTTAAGTGTAGGACAACTCATTGAACATGGCTATAAGGTACTTTTTGAAGGAGCATCATGCAAGATATATGATAAAACCCCCAACAGAAAATTGATTTCTGAAATCCACATGACTCAGAATAGGATGTTTCCCCTGACCCTCAGAATTGCAAATATGATCAAATCATATGCACAAAGTGCATCCACCCCAAATGAAACCTTAGTTTGGCATACAAGATTTGGACATCTACCCTTTCAGAGTCTAAGTCTTCTACAGAAGCACTCCATGGTTAAAGGTCTCCCTATCTTCAAAGAGAAAAATCCCCCATGTGAGTCTTGCATACTTGGAAAACATAAGAGAACTAGTTTTCCACAGTCCTCCACTCAAGCCAAAAAACACCTCGAACTCATTCACACTGACCTATGTGGACCAATGCAAACAAAGTCAATAGGTGGTAGCTTTTTTTTTCTAACATTTATTGATGACTTTAGCAGGAAAATCTGGATCTATTTTCTCAAACACAAGTCTGAAACTTTTGCAAAATTCAAAGAATTCAAAGCAGAAGCTGAAAAACAAAGTGGCAAATATATAAAATCCCTCAGGTCGGATGGAGGAGGAGAATACAACTCCAAAGAATTTTCAAATTTCTGCAAATCACAAGGCATTATCATGCAAACTACAGCCAGGTATACTTCACAACATAATGGAGTGGATGAAAGGAAGAATCAGACAATAATGAACATGGAAAGAAGCCTACTCAAAGAGAAATGTCTGTCATATACATTTTGGGTTGAAGCGGTAGCATGCTCAGTCTATCTCCTGAATAGATGTCCCACCACTAGTCTCAAGATGAAGGTCCCTCAAGAAGCATGGAGTGGGACAAAGCTAAATGTTGCACATCTCGGGACATTTGGATGCATAGCATACACTCGCATACCTTCCGAATTAAGGAAGAAACTGGATAATAGAAGTGAGAAATGCATCTTTACTAGATACAACGAAACATCAAAATCTTATAGGCTTTACAATCCAATCTCAAAGAAACTAATTCTTAGCAGAGATGTAAAATTTCTAGAAAATCAACTCTGGAACAAATTTGAAAAACAACAAATGGACAGTCAAAATCTATTGTTGCCCAGTCCCGAAAACGCAGAAAATTCAAAATAGCCAATACCTCAACCTGCTCTTCCAAGATTGCAGGTACAAGGACAATCTAAAAACTCTCAGGATAAAGCAACTTCCAACAGAGATTCATCCTCTGAACTTCCAAATCAGAGAACTCGAAGTTTGAGAGAAATCCATCAGCAATTGGATGACATTGAACAACACAATCTTTTTGCGTTAATGTCATGTCAACCTACATCTTTTAAAGAGGCAGCTAAGGAGCCACATTGGGTTCAAGCCATGAACCAAGAGATTGACTCCATTGAGAAGAACAAGACATGGGATCTTGTTGATCTGCCCAAACACAAGAAAAGTATTNAGGGCAAATTGAAAAGTACAAGGCAAGACTTTTTGCTAAAGGATTCTCACAACAACCAGGTATTGATTATGGTGAAACTTTTTCTTCAGTAGAAAGATTGGACATTGTAAGGACTCTCTTAGCCATAGAAGCTCAACACAAATGGAAAGTATACCAGATGGATGTAAAGTCAGCTTTCCTGAATGGTTTCTTAGAAGAAGAGGTCTATGTGGATCAGCCCCCTGGATTTGAAGTCAAAGAGAAGCCAACCAAATTATATCGGTTGAAGAAAGCCCTGTATGGCTTAAAGAAAGCTCCAAGAGCTTGGTACAATAGAATTGACACTTACCTGATCAAAAGTGGTTTCAGCAGAAGCCAAAATGAACCAACTTTATACACCAAAACAAATCAACACTGTAACATTATGATTGTATGTTTATATGTTGATGACATGATATATACTGGAAATATTGAGTTAACCAGTTGTAAACATGCCATGCAATCTGAGTTCGAGATGACAGATCTTGGCATAATGAAATATTTTTTGGGAATTGAGGTTGATCAATCAACTAAAGGCATTTTTGTCTGTCAGCAAAAGTATGCAGCATACATCATCAAAAGATTCTGCATGGAAAACTACTATCCAGCAGAAACTCCTATACCCCTAGGCACAAAATTGAGTAAGAAAGATGAAGGACCTACAGTGGACCCTACCCTGTACAAAAGTTTAGTAGGCAGTTTGTTGCATCTTACAACAACTAGGCCTGATATTATGTATGCAGCCAGCCTTGTTTTCAGGTTTATGGAATCCCCCAAAGATTCTCACTGGAAGATGGTGAAAAGGATTCTGAGGTATGTTGCAGGAACTCTCAATTTTGGCTTATGGTACACTCAGTCTGATGATAATCATCTCTCTGGTTACACAGACAACGATTTTGTAGGTAGCCTAGATGACAGAAAAAGCACCTCAGGACATGCTTTTCACTTGGGCGCGAACCTGATTTCATGGGCATTAAAGAAGTGGTCAATTGTATCCATATCTTCTGCAGAGGCAGAGTATGTCGCTTCTACTTCAACTTCCTATCAAGTTGTGTGGCTGAGAAAAATATTGAATGATATGCCACATATAGAAAAGGAGACAACTCCTATTTTCTGTGACAATACCTCAGCAATTTCCCTATCCAAAAATCATGTGTTTCACAAGAAAAACAAACACATTGACACTTGTTTTCACTTCATACACGAGCTAGTCAATATGGTGACATTGCACTTCAATTATGTGGCTCACGAGATCAACTCGCAGATATTTTTACAAAGCCACTAGGAAAATCCATTTTTGATTTTCAGAGATATCACTTGGGCATTATCAGTGCTGATGTTTGTAACTGTTGAATGTAAGAGGAGGTGTTAAATATAATGTAACCTCAACAGTCTGACTGTACACTGTCAGCTGTCCTGGCCTTCTGTACTATCATTTCTTGATGTTTTTGCTTTGCTTGAGCCTATTTAGCTCATCTCTTTTACCTTTTCTCATGTACTATTTTTCTCATATGCTCAATATACTTAATACTATTTTCTGCTCTGCTCTTTCTCTATATTCTCTGCTTCTCATTTTATCTCTATAAAGTTCTTCAAATATCTGTAATCATTTCGTTTTTCTCATTATTGAATCTTGCTCACTTCCAAACATTACATTTGTAAATTCATTGGTCCTTCATATTTTAACCAAGACATTTCTGAAAGTAGGAAGCCACTGTGAAAGGAAAATATTATAATTGTGAACACTTTACTATAAAGTATCTTTCTCAAGATGAAGAAGGGAATTTTACCGTATCACCTTTCCTGGAGCTTTATGAGAATGCAACCATCTCAAGAAGGCTATGAAATGATAAGAATTACATTTTTTATTGTTGTTTTTGTGTAATAGAAGCAACCTGGGTTCTGAAAGAATCACAGAAAGTTGAGATGTGTTGGAGAACTTTATTTATAATCCTAATTTGTGATCAAAATGGTGGAAGGAAACTACCCAAAACTTATTATTAGGAAAATCATGTAAGCTATAAATTTAGTGGTAAAATATTTAATTTTAACATAAAGGCCTTTATTATTTGATACTTAAACAGACTAATCAAAACTTTGTAAAATCGTTTGTCCAGGCTATAATGCAATTTTGAAGCTTAAAGAGACTTGGCACTTTCACTTTGCAGTGATGCTCGATCCCATTCTCACCGGCATTACTTTATCCTAATCCCACTATGCCACTTACAGATTCTAGATGGTGGACCAAATTGTTGACTTCAAGAGATAAGACATTACTATTCCATAGTTGTATCCCAATCCCCTTTAATAAAATTAAAATCGTTGTATGAAAATTAAAAAGTCCCCTTTAATAAAAATGAAATCGTTGTATGAAAATTAAAAGTTGTAGCTTAAACGTTTTAAGAAATGATTTTTTTAGGTGATATTTTTTTTTAGATATTGGTTCTAAATCTAGCAAGAAATTGTTCTTGTCCCTTAAAAGGTTTTTCGTCACCGTTTAAGCTACTTGCCTGCTAAAAATACCATTCCTTCATTTCGTTGGATTTTCGGGGATTTGTTTCTTCCAACTTTCCCTCACAGAAATCCTTGATCGATCCGCTTGATCAGTTAAAATGAACAGGAAATCACTCTGTTGGGCCCTTCTGGTAGTCGTAACTAGGGCTTCATTGATTCTGCTAATAAATGCAGCAACATCCTAAATTTTTTATTGCGTTAAACATGGTTCTTTAATGCTCTCTCGGTTTCTTTTAACCAAGGGGTGGGACATTTTCTCCACTAATTATGCAGAATCAAGTTGGTGTCTAAAAAAACTACTGTTGATGTTGGAGTTTGGGAAAACTGTTATTTTGATGTACTTAAGTTAGAAATTGGAAAGTAGCATATTTTTAAATCAAACAAAATTTTTAAATTTATTTTAATTTTAAATATTTTTAAATTAAATAAAAAATTTAAATTTATTTTAATCTCAATTTTTTTTAAAATTATTAATGACATTTTTATTTTGGGAATATTTTTAAGTTAAATAAAAATTTTAAACTTATTTTAATCTCAACTTTTTTAAAAATTATTATTGACATTTTTATTTTGAGAATCAAAATATTTTTAATCATGTAATTAATAGTGACTTTGAGTGAATAATTTTAATTCAAACATGTAATTAATAGTGGCCTTGGGGTAAGTAACAAAAAATGGAAAAAAATTATTACAACAATTAGGTTGAAGGTAATTCCTGCTAAGTTTGTGACACCTGTTAAGAGTCAAAGAATTACAACAATTTAGAAGTCTAGGGTAATTCCTTTAAAGTAATATAAGAAATGACAACCTGAGCATATATGGTAATTGGGCTCTGCATATCATAATTATAATTTATTAAAATCATGTCACCTAGCCCATGTGATCGCTAGTTGTTTTTAATCTAGAATATCACTTCTTTAATGTGGTTTTTAATCTAAAATATCACTTTTTTAACTAGTTGTTTTTAATCTAGAATATCACTTCTTTAATGTGGTTTTTAATCTAAAATATCACTTTTTTAATGTGGTTTTTAATCTCGAATATCTCTTCTAAAATGTGGCTTCTTCTATAAAACATTTTTAATCTGGAATATATTTTCTAAAATGTTTTCTTCTATAAAAAAAAATTAATATCTCTTCTAAAATGTGGCTTCTTCTATAAAACTCGGTGATCACGTGAAGCTTTATTATTATCTCTCATCATGATACACTTAAAAATAAAAATCCTCAACACAAAAAATTGACATTTTAATTTTTTTTATGGTTAAATTTTCTGAAATATTTGTTGTACTTATATAAATAATCTCTTCATTTGATATATGAAATAATTTAAAATAATTATATAAAATTGAATATCATTATTTTTTGTTTTAATAAAAAATAAATAAATAACAATATGCAAGAAATTATTTATAATTAAAAAAACATATTATATTAAACATTTTTCACTTCACTCCTATATATTTATAATTTAAAGAAGTTAAATTTATTGATTAAAAGCTTAATCTAAATACTTAAATTTAATCTAAATACTTAAATTTGTATTGGAAATTGTAATTATGAAATAAGAAAATAAACACAAATGTATTAAACATATTTAAATTTATTTATAATAATATTTAATCAATTATATTAAAAAAAGCTAAATTTAATGATTAAAAATCTAATCTATACTAATTACAAAATACAAATATTTTTTAAAATTATTATTACTCCATTAGAATTATAACTATTAAACCTTAACAAATCAATGAAAATTTCAATAAGAGTTTGGTGTCATATAATTGGAATGGATAAAAAATCAAGAAAGAAAGGGCATTATAGTATTGAAGTAGGAGTGGCATTCCTTTATTAAAAGGATAACAAAAAAAAACATTTGTTGGTAATGATACTTGTATTTGCAAGAAGTTATAGATTAATAAATATCAAGAGAGTTTTAAGAATGCAATTTTTATAAATTAACAACTTCTCTCTCCTCATGTGAGAAGTCACTATTATTAAGAAACATTTTCCCTAAGACATATGGTTTATATGTGTCACACATCTCATTATCATTATTATTAAAAAACATTTGGGGTGAGGCATATAGTCTATATGTAAGACATAATTTTAGAGAGTCTAGGCATAGAACCCTCCACTATTTGAAACAAATGTGGTTTAAACTAAAATGGTAAGCTTAAATAAAATGACAATGAATGAAATATATTTCTTTAATTTAAAATTTGAAACTTGAGTGGGAAATAAATATCTATATTTATAATTTGTGTTAAAATTAAATATCTTTATTTTCAAATTTATCCTAGAGTTAAATATTTTAATATTTATCTATATTTACTTTATATATAGAGAGAGAGAGGGGTTAATAAAAAATATGCTAATTAAAAAACATTTTTAAAATTTTTTTTTCATATAAAAATAAAAGTTAAAAAAAAATTAAGTATTTTCTTATCTTTCATAAAATTGGATAAACCAATTTGATTTCTAGATCATATTTTATTAACAATATTACATTTGACCATAAAATTTGAGAACCTAATATTATTTTATAAATTTTTAATTTATGAATGCAAATATTATTATTAAATTTTTTATCCACAATCAAAAAATATTATTTTAAAATGAGATTGTCTAAATATTTTGATTTTTGGTCCTTCCTTTTCACGAGAATCGACAAACATCATAAATCTAGAGGAGATCACAATTTTGTGTTGCTTAAATTGCATTTCTAAATGCATAAATAGATTTAGTAAGCACTCATATTATACAGACTTAGCAACTCAAATATGCAAATCCAACAATTTCTAGCAGGATTTTAGGGAAAACTAAACAGAAAATATCCCCAGAAAAATGGCCAACGCATAGAAAATTTAAACTACGGATTTTTAAATCCCATTATTATCATTATCAACATCTTCATCGTCATCTTTAAAATAAATTCATAGCTTAAAGATCATACATTTACTTATATAATTTTACCTAGAATATATCAAATTCTTGAGTCTAGATTGTCACTCTCTCTTTTCAAGACATATAATTTTTTTATCAATTTAAGAGTTATAGTCAGAGGTTTTCATTAAAATAATAAACCAACCTTAAATATAATCATTTTAATTGTAATATCCAATTAATCTAATCAACAACAAAATTTCTTGTCAAATTACTTTGACATTCTCATTCGCCCGCTTAGAGAGTATGCTAATTAAATTGTTTTTTCAGTTTCAACGAACAACCCTTGTCCCATGGCTACCAAACGTCCATACCAATGTACCGTCTAACTGCAGATGCCAGCGAATAAGATAAGCTGCAACTACGTACTCTCAATGAAAATGGTGCTGCGTTGATTAGGTGTAATAAATTGCCACAATAGCTGGAAATTTAACAATAATATTTGCACAATCTGTTCAGACCTCTACTCAATTCCCCATCCTGTTACCATACATATAAAGAGCTATATTATACGACTAGCGCAGCATCGACATCAACGCCGATAGGCTATTACAGCGAGCATTGGAGGGGCGATTGGTTGTGGTTTGGGAGGCGTTCAGGCATGCATGAATGGAACGTTGTTGAACGAACATCTGGTAAGGAATCTGGATAGTATCTGTTAAAAAATTAAAAATAAAAAAAATTTAAATGTAATAAAAGAAATGAAAGCATAGTAAATGAACAAGATGATTCAGATTCTATAAATGAATGAGTGCCTCCAACATGAAAGGTATGCAGTGTTTCTTACTGAAATAAAAGTGGCTTGCATAGATATTAATCCTTCTTAATTATTTAAACGTGGCAATTATATATCCTTACAGTGATTTTATAATGTGATTAGGTAAATGTAAAAAAATAAATATGTTAACGGATGTCTTCATAAATGCAAGGAAGTTATGAACAATAAATCTGTCTCATTGATTTCTGAGGACGACTAAAAATATGTCAGCATCTTCAATGCACACCCATGAAATTAGGATTTAAGGTTAAAAGATCAGTAATTGTACCCATTGCTCATAAGTGTACCACTATCAAGCTGTTGAATAGATACCTGGTAAGGGCTCTGGATGGTACCTATTAAAAAATAAAAAATAAAAAAAGCCTAAATACAATAAAAGAAATGAAAGCATAGTAAACGAACTAGACTGTTCAGACTCTATAAACTAATTAGTGTCCCCAACATGAAACTTATGCAGTGTTTGTTAATAATATAAATTTGGCTTGCATAAATACTAATCCTTTTTAATCATTTAAACTTGACAAATGTCTTCATATATATAAAATAAGTTATAAACAATAAATCTGACTAATTGATTTTGAAACACACTAATTGATTTTGAAAAACACTATTGATTTTGAAAAACACTATCATATGATTAATTAATTGTACCGCCCATAGATATACGCTATAGGCGTAATAAACAACACCAACATCTTTGACTATCGACCATATTTGAAGAACCAAAGTGCATATTTCCCACGTCTGTTCCGGTGTGTGCACTGTGCAGTGAATAGGCATACGCACTGACAAGGCACCCTTTAAAACGTTTTAACGACGGTCTTACGTTTTGTCCATCCAGATAAACCTTCTTCATCTCCCACCATCCCTTTCTGTTTATGGAGGCCGGGTCTGTAAGAACAGGACCATTCCTCTCATATCTTTCATACAGAGAACTCTCCTCTGGAACGATTTTGTACTCTATATATTTCAGTCCCAATTTCATGGCTGGCTGTCCATAATAAGTGGCAGCTGCCCAGTCTGTACCCAAAGGCACTATCTGAATAAACACAGAACCAGGTTTCATCAACAAAAAGTGTGTCATGGCAGCACCGTGGACTCCCAGCATAACATCGCATGAATTCAAAGCTCTGAACATCTCTGTCATTTCCGTTGTTGGTTTGGGATTTAAAACTTCCACTTGGAACCCTATTTTCTCAGC
>SNQJ01S0043055.1:109871-123442 GCA_010110895.2 Picea sitchensis | reverse complement strand
ATTTTACCATCGATTAAAGAAGAACAGCCCACACTGCTGGGTTGCGGGTTCGATTTCGACTCGATGATGTCTTTATTGATTTTCAGAGGATGATTTGGGAGAGCGATACGAGTTTGCAAAGATACATCTGTGGAAAGCGTTTCGTCGCCGCGGCGACATTTTTTTAGTGACAAATTACATTTAGCCATCCATCGTAACCTACAATAACGAACAGAATATTCATAAAGAAAGGAAAGTTTTCAGTAATACTTACATAGTTCGATTATTGTACTAATCCAATTTATCCAGCCGAATGCTAGGAGATATGAAAGTAAGAGCAAAACCATAATTAACTTAAAATTGGACTTCGATTTCTTATTGTCCATCACAGCAGATTGCATTAATTCCCTTTTTTTGGGAGAATCACGAGTTGTCTGCGCTATTCCCTCGTGCTCTGGCCCTGCAACTTTCGATCGATAAGCCATTTGGACGGATGATTTTGATTTTCCGTGTGATTCGACTATATCAGCTATGTCTGAAAGGTTTATGAAGAATAAATGTATTTTGAATAAGCAGAGAGGAACGCATGCTGAAATTGTTCGAAAACTTCTTTGAAACGTCGTAGTCATGTGGATCAATTCACTTGTACAGCGTTACGCGGTGGGTGGGTTGTGGTCTTTGTGGACAAGGAAAATTTTAGAACACTCTTATCGGCTGTTCACCGGTACTAGAAACATTGGCTAAAACTCAAATACGGCGCGTCCGTAAGAATTTCAAAAGCAAACCAAATATGTACGGATGGTTATACCTTATGTTCGAGTGTGACAGGTGGTATAATCATTATAAAACAGTCAGCAAATATGGAGCATAAGTAAATATAAATGGGATGAGAATCTAACAGTAAACTTTTTTACATATTTTTTTTTATTTAGATTGTTATTTGTCAATAATAATAATAATAATCTATTTTTAAGGTCACGGCCAAGCCAGCACATCAAATTGGTGTATGAGACCCTCTTGTTTGTGGGACAAGGGACCCCCCTCCGCCCAGCGATTTCACTACGAAGATATACATACCCTACCCTCCTCTCGATTTGAACCTGTGACCTCTTAAAAGGAAACACATATATCTACACTAACAAAATTTTAATTTTTTATTATTATTATAGTTTATATATTGTTTTTTAAATATTAAATAATAAATTTAATAGGTTTTTTTTATTTAATTTAATTTATATAATATATAATTATATTTTTAAAATGATTTTTGATGAAAAAATTTAGCTATAATTTTTTTAAAATGTTTGATATTTTTTTCAAAATGAAAATAATATCATTTTTAAAATGATAATAATATTATTACCTAATAAAATTAGTAAAACTAATTTTGAAAATTCAAAGATAACTCCAAACAATTAAACAAACCCTTCTAAAATTATAAAAATACTATTTATTTTATTTTCTTTATGAATACGAGGTTACAACTAATTTTGAAAATTCAAAATTCAACGATAACTCCAAACAATTAAACTAACCTTTAAAAAATTTATCCTTCTATACATAAGATAAACATACTGTTTATTTTATTTTCTTTATAAATACGAGGTTACACTGTGATGAGGTAATATTTGGTTTATACTCTGTTTTTAAATTTTTTTTATATACATATAATATATATATGAAATAGGATATTTAACCATTAATTTATTTTACATCAATAAAAGTGAGACTTATAAGTAGGAACTATATATGAAATAGGATATTTAACCATCAATTTTTTTACACCAATAGCAGTGAGACTTTATAGGTAGGAGACTTTATAAATTGCCTAAGAATTTAATAAGTACTTTAATGGTATAAAATTTCTGACACAGGTAGGTTCTTCAACTAACTAATGAAGATAAAAAAATTTCAAGATGGAAAAGTGTAGAGATTCTTGGACTAGGTGGAGAACAGAAAGAGGAATGGGATCTTTATGTAAAGGGATTATTCTAAACTGGTATTGAGTTAAATGATGAGAATGATACTTTAGTTTGGTCTTGGAATACTAAAGGAGGTCAAGTCAATGAAAAACAGACTTATGAAGTTCAATGTTTAGATGACCATGAGATCATTTCAAATGAGTGGTATAAATTATTTTACTGGTTGATGTTTGAAAATAGAATACTAACATGGGATAATTTGTCAAAAAGAGGATTGATTGGCCCTAGTAGATGTGTGTTGTGTGGAGAAAGGGAGGAATCTTGAAAGCATTTTATGGTTGAATGTTTGTTTACCAAATAGATTTGGAATTCTATCTTAAATGAATTTCATTTACAGAGGAATTGGGGAGGAGGACTCTTATGTGATTGTTAGAGATGGAGTATTATTACTATATTTGTTGGGAGATTTGAAAACATAGGAATATGATTATATTTGAAGAACATAATCTGTCTCTGGCTACGGTTTGCAACACAATTTTACAAGACTTGGGTGAAAACAAAAAAATACAGAGTTCTCAGCATCATAGAATTACTAGGCCTCCATTTTTGGATTGGAATCTGGCGGTAGGCTTCTTTGATGGAGCCTCACAATGTGAGGGTTCAAAATGTGGTGCAGGAGCTATATTAAAGTGTCCAGAGCTGGGTTTTTAGAGTCTTAAATTGAATTGTGGTCCTGGAACCAATACCAGGGGTGAACTTTTAACACTTTGGAGTATCTTGTTCTTTGCTCATTTTAAACAGATAAAAAGTTTACGGCTGGTTGGTGACTTGAAGGTAATAGTTGATTGGTTTTCCTTTAAAAACAATTTGCAGGTGAGTAATCTACAGCCTTGGATGTCAAAAATTCGACAGTTGACTGGAAATTTCTAGCATTTGAAAGCCCAACATATTTACAAGGAATACAACAAGGAAGCTGATCAGTTATCAAAGCATGCATTACAGCTAGAAGAAGGTGTGTTATTTTATGCAAAAAGGACAAGAATTCATACAGATCGTTTTGAAAGAATGGCAATTGTATAAACTTTTTTAGTAAAAAACTGAAGACTATGCTCTTTTTGTAAAAATCTTTTTTTAAGGATGGCTTTGTATTTTGATACTATATTTTCATTATAAGTTATGACTATGTAAGAGGATGCAGATCTGGAAAAACAACAAATGTTTTTTTTGTAAAAGACGATATTATATTTACTAATATAAGTTCTTTTTTCTATTTGAAAAAAAAAGTAGGAGATGTGTAATATGGATTTCTTTATATAAAATAATGAGATTTGAATTTTATTGTGTTTCATAGAATATATATTTTTTAAATTAAATAATTATAATAATAATTTTTTTTTTTAAACATTAAAGATTTACTTTTTAACTTTTTTTTATTCTTCTTAATAATTAATAAATTAGATGTTTAATAACTCTAGAATTAAGATGAATGTATTTCAAGATCTTGTAAAAAAACATTGTAGAATCTTAATACATGTGTTTTTTGTTTTTCTCTTTGTTTAATGAAAGTTATAAATCAAATGTAGACCTACATTGATACTAACCAATAAAACCAAATTTTCATAAAATTATTGAAAAAATATTTACATTTTTTTTTGCCTCTATTCTCCACTCTACTCAAGTCAATTAGGTGAATATGATTTGTTTTCCTCCATAATTATCTTAGCAACTTTCTCTTGCCATCATTAAGTCTCTATAAAATTATTAAAAAATTCTCCTCTTATTTGAACTTTGTCTCTATGCCCCCAACCCACTATGTCATATCATCAAGTCTCTATAAAATTATTAAAAAATTCTTCTCTTACTTGAACTTTATCTCTATGCCCCCAATCCACTATGGTCATTTCTCTCTCTATAATTGTCTTACAACTTTCCATCTCTTTCATAATCAATAAGTTTCCATAAACTTTTTGAAAATGTCCCCACCTACATCTTGGTCTCTATGCTCTTAGTGCACTCCATTCAATTGGGTGAATATGAGGTCGCATTTCCTTTTCTCTATCAATGTCACACAAATTTCCAACTCTATCACCATTGTCAAACTTCCATTAAAATTTCAAAAAAAAATTCACGTATTTATTGGCCTCTATGCCCCCAGTGCACTCAAGTCAATTGAGTGAAAATAATAGTTTCTCTTTCTCTATAATTTCCTCACATCATTCCAACTTATTTCTATTACCAAATTTCCATAAAAAAATTCAAAAAATCTCCACCTTTTCTTAGCCTCTATGCCTTTAGTGCACTTGAGCTAGTTGGGTGAATACGACTATTTCTCTTTCTCTATTATAATTGCCTAACAACTTTTCAACTTTATTGTTATAGTCTATTTTCCACAAAATTATTGAAAAAATCTTCACTTATTTCTTGGTCTTTATACCCCCTACGACACTTGAACCACTTGGGTAAACTTTGACCATTTCTCTTTATCTATAAACACCTCATAACTTTCCAACTCTATGGCCATCACCAGGTTTGAAAAAATCCACACCTATTTCTTGACCTTCATGCATCTTGTGCACTTGACTCAATTGGGTGAATATAATTGTTTCTTTTACTCTATTATTGCCTAGCAATTTTCCAACTTTATAATCATCACCAAGTTTCCAAAAAATTATTGAAAAAATCCCCACCTATTTATTGGCCTCTTTGCCCCCTATGCACTAGAGTCAATTGGATAAATACGACTATTTCTATTTTACCTAACAACTTTTCAACTCTATTACCATCACCAACTTTTTATAAAATTATTGAAAAAATCTTCACCAACCAAAATATAATAAAATTATAAAATAAATATAACCATGTCTCTTTCTTTATAATTACCTTATAAGTTATCGAAATTTATCTTATTCAGTCACTCAAACTCAGCAAAAGACCATGCAGCCATCCTCTTTTTATTGAATAATTTAAACTCTAATACATGCATATATACACATGGTGTCTAAGACAAAAGAAAACTAGTGGGACCGTCATAAATACATATTTGAAAGTTCACTTTCTATACTAAAGAAAGTTTCTTGGACATTCATAAATACGTGTATCAAAGTTTATATAACGGCCGTTTTGAAGGACGATGCAATTTAAAAATGCGATTTGTTTTGGTACCTTTTACCCTCCGATTTTTAACTTACACATTTCCTCGAATGGTGTCTAAGCAAGAGATGTTATACTTATATGTTATCATAGTTTTATCATAATTCCATTTCATTGGGTAGAAGAACCAACTTTGTTGAATGTCGAGGAAGAAGAACCAACTTTGTTGAATGTTGAGGAAGAAGAAACATATATTTTTAATTATTAAATTTATTTAAATTATTTTTCATAATTCATTTTATTAGAATGAAGAATCAACTTTGTTGAAGGTTGAAGAAAAAAAAACATATATTTTTAATCATTAAATTCACTCAAATTATTTACATATCTTGAAATCATAAAAAGATGAAATTTATTCTTTAAAAATATTATTAATGTCAAAAAAATTGAAATTTTAAATATTCTATTATGCAGGTTAACATAACATGCATTACATGGATCATAAATTTTATTATAATGTATTTATAGTTAATGAAAAATAATTATATTTTAATGATAATAATATGAGTAAACAATAAAATTTATTTACATTTTATTGGTGAGTGTATGTGTATATATATTAGTTTTTTAAATTAATTAAAAATAATTTTAAATATATTAAATGAATGAGTAGTAAAGTTATGTCAAATTTATTTAAAAATAAAAAATTAATAAAAAATAATTAGATGGAAGGTAAAAAATGACATTATCATTTAAAAGTATTGAATATATACTATACATTCTTGATAGTGGAGATATTAAATATGTAACATTTAGATTTGATAATGGAGATAATTTAAAAGTATTGAATATATACTATGCATTTTTAATAATGGAGATATTAAATATGTAACATTTAGATTTGATAATGGAGATATTAAATATCTAACATTTAGATTTTATTAGATTTGAGTTACCAACTAAAAGCCTAGTATATATGTTATTGTCGACAATTCATGGAAGTTAATGGAATAAGAAAAAAAAAAAATGGTATAAAAGTTAAGGACACACATTTTACAAGTTAAAAAAAAACATCAGATGTAAAAGATTGTAAATACATGAATATATATGATGATGATGATTAACGTCCACTAAGATCGAATTGGTCTATCGGACCTTAAGAGGGTAAGTGATTACTTGTGATTCTTTAGAATTTTGTTTTTGTGCTCGAAAAGCATTAAGAGAAGCTTTCCAAGATCACCATACTTTTNATTTTACCATCGATTAAAGAAGAACAGCCCACACTGCTGGGTTGCGGGTTCGATTTCGACTCGATGATGTCTTTATTGATTTTCAGAGGATGATTTGGGAGAGCGATACGAGTTTGCAAAGATACATCTGTGGAAAGCGTTTCGTCGCCGCGGCGACATTTTTTTAGTGACAAATTACATTTAGCCATCCATCGTAACCTACAATAACGAACAGAATATTCATAAAGAAAGGAAAGTTTTCAGTAATACTTACATAGTTCGATTATTGTACTAATCCAATTTATCCAGCCGAATGCTAGGAGATATGAAAGTAAGAGCAAAACCATAATTAACTTAAAATTGGACTTCGATTTCTTATTGTCCATCACAGCAGATTGCATTAATTCCCTTTTTTTGGGAGAATCACGAGTTGTCTGCGCTATTCCCTCGTGCTCTGGCCCTGCAACTTTCGATCGATAAGCCATTTGGACGGATGATTTTGATTTTCCGTGTGATTCGACTATATCAGCTATGTCTGAAAGGTTTATGAAGAATAAATGTATTTTGAATAAGCAGAGAGGAACGCATGCTGAAATTGTTCGAAAACTTCTTTGAAACGTCGTAGTCATGTGGATCAATTCACTTGTACAGCGTTACGCGGTGGGTGGGTTGTGGTCTTTGTGGACAAGGAAAATTTTAGAACACTCTTATCAGTTGTTTACCGGTACTAGAAACATTGGCTAAAACTCAAATTCTTAAGGACGCGTCATATTTGAGTTTTAGCCAATGTTTTAATTTATGTTAATCATTTAAGTGGCAATCAGTTAGCTATCAAAGTAATTTTTAAATATGATTAGGTAAATGTAAAAAAGTAAACACATAAACGGATGTCTTTATAATAGCTAGGAAGTTAATGATTGAAATCACAGCCATTTATTTTGTGTGACTACTAAGAATATCCCAGCCATATTTAATCCTGTCCATAGAAAACTTATTAAGCACTAAACCTCTATTAAATCTGTCCATTGTCAATAGGTGTACGATGTAAATATGTACGGATGGTTATACCTTATGTTCGAGTGTGACAGATGGTATAACCACTATAAAACAGTTAGCAAATATAGAGCATAATTAAATGGGGATGAGAATCGAATTGAAATTTTTTTTACATATTTCTTTTTATTTACAGGGTACTGGCCAATAGATCTACACCATAATAAAATTTTAATTTTTTTTATTATTATAGTTTATATATTTTTTAAATATTAAATAATAAATTTAATAAAAAAAAATTTTAATTTATTTATATAATATATAATTGTATTTTTAAAATGATTTTTGGTGAAAAAATTTAGCTATAATTTTTTAGAAATATTTGATGTTTTTTTCAAAATGATAATAATATTATTACCTAATAAATTAGTAAAACTAATTTTGAAAATTCAAAAATAACTCCAAATAATTAAACAAATCTTTAAAAAATTATAAAAATATTATTTATTTTCTTTTCTTTATGAATACGAAGTTACAACTAATTTTGAAAAATTATAAAAATATTATTTATTTTCTTTTCTTTATGAATACGAGGTTACAACTAATTTTGAAAATTCAAAATTCAACGATAACTCCAAATAATTAAACTAACCTTTAAAAAATTTATCCTTTTATATATAAGATAAACATACTAGTTATTTTATTTTCTTTATAAATACGAGGTTACACTGTGATAAGGTAATATTTGGTTTATACTCTGTTTTTAATTTTTTTTTATATACATATAATATATATATATATGAAATAGGATATTTAACAATTAATTTATTTTACATCAATAAAAGTGAGACTTATAAGTAAAAACTATATATGAAATAGGATATTTAACCATCAATTTTTTTACATCAATAGCAGTGTAGGAGACTTTATAAATTTTCTAAGAATTAAGAATTTAATAAGTAATGGTATAAAATTTCTGATAGGGTAGGTTTTTCAACTAATGAAGATAAAAAAATTTCAAGATGGAAAAGTGTAGAGATTCTTGGACTAGGTGGAAAACAGAAAGAGGAATGGGATCTTTATGTAAAGGGATTATTCTGAACTGGTATTGAGTTAAATGATGAGAATGATACTTTAGTTTGGTCTTGGAATACTAAGGGAGGTCAAGTCAATGCAAAACAGACTTATGAAGTTCAATGTTTAGATGACCATGAGATCATTTCAAATGAGTGGTATAAATTATTTTGTTGGTTGATGTTTGAAAATAGAATACTAACATGGGATAATTTGTCAAAAAGAGGATTGATTGGCCCTAGTAGATGTGTGTTGTGTGGAGAAAGGGAGGAATCTTGGAAGCATTTTATGGTTGAATGTTTATTTACCAAATAGATTTGGAATTCTATCTTAAATGAATTTCATTTACAGAGGAATTGGGGAGGAGGACTCTTATGTGATTGTTAGAGATGGAGTATTGTTACTGTATTTGTTGGGAGATTTGGAAACATAGGAATATGATTATATTTGAAGAACATAATCTGTCTCTGGCTACGGTTTGCAACATAATTTTACAAGACTTGGGTGAAAACAAAAAAATACAGAGTTCTCAGCGTCATAGAATTACTAGGCCTCCATTTTTGGATTGGAATCTGGCGGTGGGCTTCTTTGACGGAGCCTCACAATGTGAGGGCTCAAAATGTGGTGCAAGAGCTATATTAAAGTGTCCAGAGCTGGGTTTTTAGAGTCTTAAATTGAATTATGGTCCTGGAACCAATACCAGGGGTGAACTTTTAACACTTTGGAGTATCTTGTTCTTTGCTCATTTTAAACAGATTAAAAGTTTACAGCTGGTTGGTGACTTGAAGGTAATAGTTGGCTGGTTTTCCTTTAAAAACAATCTGTAGGTGAGTAATCTACAGCCTTGGATGTCAAAAATTCGACAGTTGACTGGAAATTTCCAGCATTTGAAAGCCCAACATATTTACAGGGAATACAACAAGGAAGATGATCAGTTATCAAAGCATGCATTACAGCTGGAAGAAGGTGTGTTATTTTATGCCAAAAAGACAAGAATTCATACAGAGCATTTTGAAAGAATGGCAATTGTATAAACTTTTTTAATAAAAAACTGAAGACTATGCTCTTTTTGTAAAAATCTTTTTTTAAGGATGACTTTGTATTTTGATACTATATTTTCATTACAGGTTATGACTATGTAAGAGGATGGAAAAACAACAAATGTTTTTTTTGTAAAAGACAATATTATATTTACTAATATAAGTTCTTTTTTCTATTTGAAAAATAAGGTAGGAGATGTGTAATATGGATTTCTTTATATANTTTTTTTTTTTTTTAAACATTAAAGATTTACTTTTTAACTTTTTTTTATTCTTCTTAATAATTAATAAATTAAATGTTTAATAACTTTAGAATTAAGATGAATGTATTTCAAGATCTTGTAAAAAAAACATTGTAGAATCTTAATACATGTGTTTTTTGTTTTTCTCTTTGTTTAATGGAAGCTATAAAACAAATGTAGATATACATTGATACTAACCAAAAAAGCCAAATTTTCATAAAATTATTGAAAAAATATTCACATTTTTTTTTTTTGCCTCTATTCCCCACTCTACTCAAATCAATTAGGTGAATATGATTTGTTTTCCTCCATAATTACCTTAGCAACTTTCTCTTACCATCATCAAGTCTCTATAAAATTATTAAAAAATTCTCTTCTTATTTGAACATTGTCTCTATGCCCCCAACCCACTATGTCATATCATCAAGTCTCTATAAAATTATTAAAAAATTCTTCTCTTATTTGAACTTTATCTCTATGCCCCCAATCCACTATGGTCATTTCTCTCTCTATAATTGTCTTACAACTTTCCATCTCTTTCATAATCAATAAGTTTCCATAAACTTTTTGAAAATTTCCCCACCTACATCTTGGTCTCTATGCTCTTAGTGCACTCCATTCAATTGGGTGAATATGAGGTTGCATTTCTTTTTCTCTATCAATGTCGCACAAATTTCCAACTCTATCACCATTGTCAAACTTCCATTAAAATTTCAAAAAAAAACTTCACGTATTTATTGGCCTCTATGCCCCCCAGTGCACTCAAGTCAATTGAGTGAAAGTAATAGTTTCTCTTTCTCTATAATTTCCTCACATCATTCCAACTTATTTCTATTACCAAATTTCCATAAAAAAATTCAAAAAATCTCCACCTTTTCTTGGCCTCTATGCCTTAGTGCACTTGAGCTAGTTGGGTGAATATGACTATTTCTCTTTCTCTATTATAATTGCCTAACAACTTTTCAACTTTATTGTTATAGTCTATTTTCCACAAAATTATTGAAAAAATCTTCACTTATTTCTTGGTCTCTATACCCCCTACGACACTTGAGCCACTTGGGTGAACTTTGACCATTTTTCTTTATCTATAAACACCTCATAACTTTCCAACTCTATGGCCATCACCAAGTTTGAAAAAATGCACACCTATTTCTTGACCTTCATGCATCTTGTGCACTTGACTCAATTGGGTGAATATAATTGTTTCTTTTACTCTATTATTGCCTAGCAATTTTCCAACTTTATAACCATCACCAAGTTTCCAAAAAATTATTGAAAAAATCCCCAACTATTTATTGACCTCTTTGCTCCCTATGCACTAGAGTCAATTGGATAAATACCACTATTTCTATTTTACCTAACAACTTTTCAACTCTATTACCATCATCAACTTTTTATAAAATTATTAAAAAAATCTTCACCAACCAAAATATAATAAAATTATAAAATAAATATAACCATTTCTCTTTCTTTATAATTACCTTATAAGTTATCGAAATTTATCTTATTCAGTCACTCAAACTCAGCAAAAGACCGTGCAGCCATCCTCTTTTTATTAAATAATTTAAACTCTAGTACATACATATATACACATGGTGTCTAAGACAAAAGAAAACTAGTGGGACCGTCATAAATACATATTTGAAAGTTCACTTTCTATACTAAAGAAAGTTTCTTGGACCCTCATAAATACGTATATCAAAGTTTATATAACGGCCGTGTTGAAGGACGATGCAATTTAAAAATGCGATTTGTTTTGGTACCTTTTACCCTCCGATTTTTATCTTACACATTTCCTCGAATGGTGTGTTTTGGTACCTTTTACCCTCCGATTTTTAACTTACACATTTCCTCAAATGGTGTCTAAGCAAGAGATGTTATATTTATATGTTATCATACTTTTATCATAATTCCATTTCATTGGGAAGAAGAACCAACTTTGTTGAATGTTGAGGAAGAAGAACCAACTTTGTTGAATGTTTGAGTAAGAATAAACATATATTCTTAATTATTAAACTTATTTAAATTATTTATTATAATTTATTTCATTAGAATGAAGAATTAACTTTGTTGAATGTTGAGGAAGAAAAAATATATATTCTTAATCATTAAACTTACTCAAATTGTTTACATATCTTGAAATCATAAAAAGATGGAACTTAGTCTTTAAAAATATTATTAATGTCAAAAAAATTGAAATTTTAAATATTCTATTATACACGTTAATGTAACATGCATTACATGGATCATAAATTTTATTATAATGTATTTATAGTTAATGAAAAATATTTATATTTTAATGATAATAATATGAGTAAACAATAAAATTTATTTACATTTTATTGGTGAATGTATGTGTATATATATTAGTTTTTTAAATTAATAAAAAATAATTTTAAATATATTAAATGAATGAGTAGTAAAGTTATGTCATATTTATTTAAAAATAAAAAATTAATAAAAAATAATTAGATGAAAGGTAAAAAATGGCATTATCATTTAAAAGTATTGAATATATACTATACATTCTTGATAATGGAGATATTAAATATGTAACATTTAAATTTGATAATGGAGATAATTTAAAAGTATTGAATATATATTATGCATTCTTGATAATGGAATTAATAAAAAATAATTAGATGGAAGGTAAAAAATGACATTATCATTTAAAAGTATTGAATATATACTATACATTCCTGATAATGAAGATATTAAATATGTAACATTTAGATTTGATAATGGAGATAATTTAAAAGTATTATATATATACTATGCATTCTTGATAATGGAGATATTAAATATGTAACATTTAGTTTTCATAATGGAGATATTAAATATCTAACATTTAGATTTCATTAAATTTGAGTTAATAATTAAAAGCCTGGTATATATATGTCAGTGTCGACAACTCATGGAAGTTATGGAAGTTAATGGAATAAGAAAAAAAAATGATATAAAAGTTAAGGACACATATTTTACAAGTTTAAAAAAAACATCAGATGTAAAAGATTGTAAATACATGAATATATATGATGATGATGATTAATGTCCACTAAGATCGAATTGGTCTATCGGACCTTAAGAGGGTAAGTGATTACTTGTGATTCTTTAGAATTTTGTTTTTGTGCTCGAAAAGCATTAAGAGAAGCTTTCCAAGATCACCATGCTTTTGTTGAGTTAAGAGGTTAGGAAGGTTGGTAGTGTGATAAATGTTTTGAAAATGAGATCTAATATGGGTATAGGCTGGACAATGTAAGAGAAAGTGTTTTTCATCTTCAACCTTTTTAGTGTCACAAAGGTGACACACTCTTTCATCCCATGGTGTTTTAGGAATTGACCAACGCTTAGTTTCACTCTGGAGCTCGTGAGAATTTGTTCTTATCTTAGCAATGCTTATTTTTTTCTTTACGCTTGGTAAAACAAATAGATAATTTTGATCTTCTAGATTAGGGTTGATTACATCTTTATAATACCTTAATTTTCTTTTTTCCTCTAACTCTTTATCGCACCACATTTTCTCCTTAAATTTTGATTTGACGTTTTTTTTAATAGTATCTTTATTCTGCAAAATGGTTTCTTCCATGATTCCTCAATAGTTTAGCCAAGACCGGGCGTCTTTATGCCATCCTCGCTTGAGTCGATGGTGGTTATGACTTGATTTTGAAGTAATTTTAGGTAGTCGCTTATCTTCCATGTTGTTTAACTTGTTCTTATATATATATATATATACATGTTGTAGTCTAAACTTTTTACGAAATGAATGTTTTTGGTATTTTTTCTAGAGATATTTGCTTGAAAACGGGTAGAAAATTATTAGATTCATAGATTTGAGTGTTTATTTCTGTATAATCCAGGTGTCCCAGAGGTTTTTCAGTATGCTGGATCCATTTCTACATTCAAAACTAGATTTTAAACAACAAAAAATAGTGATTTCATGCAAATTTATATCTCCAAATTCTGACGAAAAAAACCATTTCATAAAATAGTTAGGCAACCTAT
>SNQJ01S0043055.1:92289-109861 GCA_010110895.2 Picea sitchensis | reverse complement strand
TGTAGTTATTTTTAATATAGAATTTGTTGGAAACATGCTAACAAATTTTCCATGTAGTCACATGCACATTCATGCATCGATATTTAGATTGTGCAAGCATGCACTTTTTTATGAACAAATTGTGTAACTGGTGGATCTAATTATAATTAGTTAGTCTAACTATTTGAGAGATGTTATATATACGAGCATACCCATAGAGGTGAGAGTGCAATGTGTGTAGAGTGTGTGAGCAAGACACAATACTATGGAGTACAGTGTGTCTATGAGAAGAGGATGGTTGTATGCATGTGCTGGCTATTGTAATTCTCCCTTGAATAATAAGAATATCGACTATCATTGCCCCATGGTTTTTTCTCGCATTGGGTTTCCACATAAATAACTCTGTCAATTGTGTGATTATTATTGTGTTTGGCTTGTTATTCTCAGTTTTATGCTTTGCAGTTGCTTTGTTTTACTTCCGCTGCCTAACAAGTGGTATCAGAGCACAAAGTTGAAGGATTTGAGAGCGAATGAGAAAAGAATCTGGTCGCTGGATATTAGAGTAGGTTAACCGATTCGAGCAGATTTGTGTGAGTTCAAGAGAGTCGTTGGAAGAGATCTTTTGTGTGGAAAAAAGAGCATCCAATTTCATGTTGTGAGGGCGAGTTTCTACGGAAACTTGGGCAAGGAGATTCATGTTCCTAGTGCAGAAGGGTGATAGTTTCTTGTCTATCGTGGACCATCCCTGTCAAGGGGGGTGATAATTCACTCGTAAAATTCCCGTGGAGCCGAATTGCCAAAAACACCGCGCCCTATACATTATGGGAGGCACAATATCCCTAATTCAAAGCTCATCGCTCTTTGAGGTATATGGGAGGAGCAATATGGGTGGATCATCGCTCTTTAAAGCCCAAGAAAGACGTGATATGCGTGGATAATTCTCAGATCATCGCTGACAACATTTTATAGAGGGAGCAATACCCGTGGTGAGTCTTGGTATGAAAATGGTTCAGGGTTATGTTATTCACATGAGGTATGAAAGTAGATTCTTCGTTTCATTCAACTCAAGACATATTTTTTAAAGGATAGTAGCATTATGCACATGAAGAATCTTTTTTTAATATGCACATGGGAAGATCGCTTTGGTAAACTAAAACGGGTAGAGGATGTTTTAATAATTTATTTGTTTAGAGGTGGAGCTTCTTTATTTTGGTAAAAGGTTTTGAATATTAAATATTTTTTTAAAAATATTTTAACTAATGTTTTAGGGTTCAACCTTGAACAATATAAGATAGTTCATTCATAATAAGAAGCTTAGTATTTATAAGTTGTAGTTTTGGGCGGTTTTGTGCTAATGGAGAAAGTGTAGAGTTCTAACTTTGAGGTGGAGAAATTCAACAGTAAGAATAGCTTTGCACTATGGAAGCTCAAGATGCAGGATTTTCTTGTGCAATAAGGATTGCAAAAGGCGTTGGCTGGAAAGACAAAGAAACCAACAAGCATGACATATGAGGACTGGGAAGATATGGATGCAAGAGATCTCAGTACCATTCTTTTGTGTTTGGCAGATGAAGTGTTGTTTAACATTGATAAAGAGGAGACAACAACAGGTTTGTGGAATAGACTGGAGAATCTGTATATGACAAAGTCCTTGACAAACATAATCTTCTTGAAGAGACAGTTGTACATCTTGTAGATGAAAGAAGGTACGAAAATTGTTGATCACTTGAATGTTTTCAATACTCTGATTTGTCAATTATCTAGTATGGACATAACGTATGAAGATGAGGACAAGGCAGTTACGCTATTGTGTTCGTTGCCCGAGTCTTGGGATCATCTGGTCACAACTATGTGGTTTAACTCAACATATGCCATTAACTATGACACTGTTGTGGGAGCTTTGTTGTCTAAGGAGATGAGGAAAAGATCTAGTAAGGAAACCTCAATAGTAGAAGCAATGGTGGTCAGAGGTCGATCTACAGAAGGAGCGAAAGATCAGAAAGGTACATCCAGGTCTAAGTCAAAAGACAGTAAGGGTAAGGGAAAATGTTGGTTATGTAGAAAATCTAAGCATCTCAAGAAGGATTGTTGGAAAAGACAACAAGCATCCAAAGAGGACTCCACAAAAGAAGAAAATTCAGCTACAGGTATGGTTGATGAAGTTTTGTCTGTCTGTTGTGTCTCACCACCTGTGTTCACATAGAAGGTGAAGGGCGATGATGGTTGAGTCACCGTGAAATAATAATAATAATAATAATAATAATAATAAAGATGTATTTACTTTGGAGTTGTAAAAATTATTGATTGCATATGTCTGTAAGACTTGGATATGCATGCATACCCTTAGTTTATCAAGTCACCTATGAAAAGTCTAGATGTAGATTTAGGTAGATTGAATATGTGGGGGGGCATGTATATTGGGTTAACCTTGACTTGGTGAAAGAGTTAATGAGTTAAATATGGGTTTTTAGGTCAAAGTAGGTGGTTTTTTGAGTCCATGTTTTTTGGGTATCCCGTGGTATTGTGTCCATGGATTGCATGTAATGAAGCCTATAAAAGGCTTGGTGAACTCCATTGGGCATGGAGGTAAGCGGTGAAGTCTTACTTGGTGGCTTGGTCGGATTTGGTCAAGGGAATGTTCATGTTAAGGTGGAGTAGTGTGTCCAGGTTATAAAGGTGGGTCTGTAGAAAGGTTGATGTGTTGGCAGGTCAATCATGTGTTTGAGAATATATGATGAAGGTAGGTTCATATCCATGGAACTTGAAAAGTATTGCAAGGAAGATGGGATCAAATAGGCATGTTTAGTAGTGCCAATTTGTAGCAATAGTTGTGGATAGAAGCAATTGTACTATTTGGTAACTCGGTCACCATCGGTTGCAAAAGATAGGAAGATTCAGGAAGAGGTATGAACAGGTCATCTGATAATTACTCAAATGTGAAATTATTTGGTTGTGATGCTTTTGTTTTGTATCAACACTCTAAGTAGGACCCAGATCAAATAGGTATATCTTTGATATGGTGATGATGATAAAGGGTGCAGATTGTGGGATCCTACTACCCACAAAATCATCATGTACAAAGATGTAGTGTTTGATGAATCTCCTTTTATAAAATCAAACATAGTAAAAGATGAAAGGTTCAAAGCATGGTGGGTAGCAAAAAGGTATTTGGAAGGTATTGATTTCCATGAAAGTTTCTCACCAGTTGTTAAAAGCTTGTTTCTATTTATGTTGTGTAAGCACTAGTTGTGATAGTACAACTAGATGTTAAAACTATTTTACATGGAGTTTTTTGGATAAGGGGATTTATATGCAACAACCATAATGGTTAGTTCAGAATCGCAACATAAGATTTTTTTGCAAACTCAAAAATCATTGTATGGCCTGAAGCGTGCCAGGAAAATGGTACAAGATGTTTGATTCCTTCATGGTGAGCCAAATTTTACAAGAAGTGAGTATAACCATTGTGTTTATGGTCTATTCATTATCTTAGTGTTATATGTTATTCTTGATGCAAGCACAAGCATGGTTGAGATCAACATGTTGGCTCAATTGGTTAGGATGTTTGTTATGAAGGATCTGTGAGAAAAAAAATAAGTCTTCGGCATGGAAATACAAAGAGACAAGAAATATGGTAAGCTTGGTTATCACAACAGAACTATGTGGTGAAGATATTTAGAAAATTTGGTGTGAATAATGTGAAACCAGTAAAATCCCTTTGGATTTCCATTCTAAGTTCTCTTCAGGTTTATGTCCTAATTGATGAAGAAGAAAAGGGTTATATGTCTTGAGTATTATATGCTAGTAGGAAGTTTGATGATTGCGATGGGAAATGGTCAACATTTCACATGCAATTGGTGTTGTCAATAGACACATGGAAAAACTAGGTAAAGAGCATGGATATGGGTGCTTCAAATACAGAAGCACAAGTATCACCTAAAGTGGTTGCAATGATTTAGTTTGTGGTTATGATTCATAAGATTTGGACGAGAGGAGATCTACCTCAGGTTATGTCTTGAAAGAATGCAAGGATCTATTGGGTAAGTATGGAAAGGTACATAATGTGGTGTTTCATGGTGGTCAAAGTGTTGTGTGTTTGACTAACAATCCAACATATCAAAATGGAGAAGTGTATCGATTTATAAGACAAGTTACTGATGGAGGAAGAATGGTCCATACTGGAGTGAATCATGTAGACATGTTCACGTAACAATACTGTTAGAGAAGTTGTGGAGCTGTGATGGTGTTTGGCTTCTCTTGGATTGTAGGAAAGGTGATGAATAAATTTGGGCATGATATATCAGGTAAATTGTTGTCAAGGTGGAGATTGTTGGAAACATGGAAACGAATTTCCCATGCAGTCACATGCACATTCATGCAACTATATTTAGATTGTGCATGCATGCACTCTTCTGTAAATAGATTGTGCAACTGGTGGATCTAATTATAATCAGTTAGTCTAACTATTTGAGATATGTTATATATACGAGCATACCCATAGAGGTGAGAGTGCAATGTGTGTGAGCAAGACACAATACTGTGGAGTACAATGTGTCTGTGAGGAAAGGATTATTGTATGCATGTGTTGGATATTGTAATTCTCCCCTGAATAATAAGAATATCGACTATCATTGCCCCATGTTTTTTTCCCGCATTGGATTTCCACATAAATAACTCTGCCAATTTTGTGATTGTTGTTGTGTTTGGTTTGTTGTTCTCGATTTTATACTTTGTAGTTGCTCTATTTTACTTCCACTACCTAACAAAATTTTGAAGAGGACTTTATGTGTCTTTTGAACTTAGAATTTTTTTTTTAATTATTTAATTTTCAAAAATATGTTCATTAAAAGAGTTTCATAAATTTAAATATAAATGAAAAGATCTAAACTTATAGTCCAAGCAACATGGTCTAACCTTGAGATATAATTTACAAAAAGTCTTAATTGTTGTGGTACCTAAGAATGAATTTTTATTTGTTTTAAATCATTATGAATCTTCTCACTATCACATTACTTATAATAGTTTCTAGTGTAACAATTAATCAAAAGTCAATGGGACGAGTTATACATAATCCTCATTTTTATAAAAACTTAAAACAAACAAAATTAATATTCAATATTAATATAATGATATGGTTATTAGTTGTTTTATAATTAATGTATATAATTTATGATTATAAGTATATTGGTGCATTTGATTGGATCCAATGCACAAAACTTTCCCCTGCACAATAAAACTTTCCCCTGCACAATGACATTTTTGTGAAAAATACAATCAACTTTCACATTTTCAAATGAAAAGTATTTACATTCTTTAATTCTTAAGTATATTAGCATGGTATTATGAATATTAATAAACACATATAATGACATGGTTTATTAATAAACCCATCATTTAAAAAAATTCATTATTACCAGTTGTTGGCCCTTGACCAAGTTTTGGAAGTTTCTTGGTCACGTTGATCTATTTTGGAACTTCGACACCCTGTTGAAGGAAGAGCGCAAGACGAAGCGGAGATCACGGGATCTCAACCTCCTTTTTGGGTTTTTAGGAATATGTAATGGGATTGGGATGTTGGCCCATGGGTTTACCCATGTTTAGGCCTATTTTGTATGTATAAATAGAAGGATAGGCAATGTAAGAAGGAGTCGAATAATATATATGTGTGATGTAGGATAAGAGCCAAGAGTTGGATCTGTGTGATCAAGGTTTTGTGCATTCTGTGTAGACTTGCAGAGCTCAGTGCAAGTCCTTGTGTGAGACTATAGAAGGCTTTCTGCTATAATGCAAGAAATAAGGATCTAGCGAGCTGCACAGATCTTCTGTCCTGTGAGGAGTAAGGGTTTTTGAGGCTCTGTGCTTGTAACCGATTGACCGAAGAAAATAAAGAAGAAGAGTTGGTGGATGTAGCCCCAGGGTGGGGGTGAACCACGTAAACACTGTGTTAGCTTGCTTTGTGCCTGTCTTTATGTGTTTATGTCTCCTTCTGCTAAGTGCTTTGAGATGATTAGATAGATCTGTTTATGCTCAGTGCTAATGATGTGTATAATGTTAGATCCGATATACCGCTCAGTGCTTGATCAGTTAGATCTAACCTATTTATTGATGCTAAGTTCTTAATACAGTAGATTAGTACGGATACTGCGAAGCCCTGTCTTACCAACGAAGTTGTTATTGATTGTATATGGTGGAGTTGACGATGCTAAGTGCTCTATTAAGCTGTATAGTCACAGATCTATGTCCCAACTAAGGTTGCAGACACTTGAGTCCTGCAACCATCCCTGCCTCTACCTCGGGTGAGACTTCATCTACTTCGCAGGTGTTGACGAAAGGGTTGATAGTTAGGGTTTTGTTGGTTCGATGTTGTAGCGTTGAACCCTGTGTCTGCCCTTGTGCCAACAAATGGTTCTGTTGTCGGGACCCTGAAACTGTGACTGCTGGGAACTGAAGAAAAAAAAGAAAGATCCATGTGTAGAAGCTTTGTACGAAAATCCGACTTGAAACTGTGAAAGCTTCGTGCGTAGATCGATTTCCCTAGTGCACAATGTTCTATTGATTTGTGAAGCTCTGTGATAAAGAAAAGAGGTTGGATTTGAAAGAAAGAAGCCTGATCTGAAGAAAGGAGGTCGGATATGAAGAAAAGAAGCAAGATTCGAAAGCTTTGTGCTATAAGAAAGGTAAAAGTCAGAAGTTCTGATTAAAAGAGGTAAGATCTGTAAGCTCTATGCTCTGATAAAGGTAAGAATAATGAAAAGTTCTAGATCTGAAATCTTTGTGCTTTGTAAAAGTAAGATAAGTGGAAATTTTTGTTTCTAGAGTATGGATCTAGGTATGTTTGATAGATTCTGTCCTAGATTAAAAACTAGGGCATTGATAGATGAAAGAAGATTTGATATGAATAGATCTGATAAGAATAATGAAAGATATGTTATACCTATGCATAGAAAGAATGTTTGGACTAACAAATGGATGTAGGATCCTAGAAAGAATTTGTTGCAGGTTAACTCCTATGATCCTAGCACGCAGTATAGTAAAAGCTGGGGATCATTTAGAAGAAAGAGAGGATTGACCCTCTATTACAGTTGAAGAAGACCAAGACATCTTGCTAGGGAATTCCCAGGACGAAGACCTAGTTTCCTTTGTTGTAAGGCTATGGACCATGAAGTGTTGGATTGCCCTAGAATGATTGTTAAGCTTGAAGGAATGAATCTGAATCAAGAAAAGCCTAAGGCAGAACCCCAACAAGAATCAGATAAAATATTACTACAAATGAGAGAAACCCTGAATGACCATCGACATGTCATATTATCAGAGAGTTTCAAAGAAAAAGAATGCATTGAAGCATGAATAGGGGACTTTGACATTGACTGTGCTCTTGATGAAGAGACACAAGTGAATACTATGCCAGAAATAACTTGGGAAGCTATAGGGAAGCCTGCTATGATCCCTTCATTAGGAGGAATAGGACTATTCAGATGGAAGCTGTTAAGTTTATGTGGGAAGCTCGCTCAGGTACCTATGACCATCAATGGAACTTCGACAAAGGAAGATTTTGAGATTATTAAATTTATTGAATACAATGCCCCATTTACCACATTACTAGGGAAACCTTGGATTGGAAGAGATCAAGCCAGATGAAAGGAAGAAGAAGAAGCCTTGGAGAAGAGGAAACAAGAGTTAAAATATTTCATGACCAGAAGGATCGCTCAATTGATTAAAGAACAGGAGAATATATCAAATCTATTTGACCCTAGAGACTCTGATGTCGAAGCTACAAGACCACTAGAATACCCACAAAAAACTGAAGTACTTACTCCAGATACAGAAGAGGTGCTACCCCTGAAAGATTCTCAACAACGTGCAGTGACTATGCTAAATGAAGATAAGAAACAAATGAAAAAATACACACCGAGTCGAAGCTCATTGGAAATAAGGCTAGAAAGCTAAGCAAGAAGAGGACTAAGATTGAAAAAATACAGAAGGTTCCAGAGGGAACTTCACAGAAAGAAAATTTGCCGAATTGGAGCTTCGCCAGGATATCAGAACAGTGACATAGGACACTTTGCCATAACGAAGAAAAATATCTGTTGGGGCCGATATATCCGTTTGACTGCCACTCCAAATGGATCGAAAAACATTTATAGCTTGACACCATACCATTAGAATGTGCCATAATGGATCGACCAAGAGTTAATGGAGGCTCATAATCGTTGCAAGCGAACCATTACCGAGTTTCCTACTTATCCTATCGCGCCATGCACAGAGAACACTTTTGCTAAACTAAGAATTCGAAGCCCATAGACTGAACAAATTGCATACAGTGATCATTGTGCCCTTGCTATTATTCCAGTGCAGTCTCTAAGTCTATCGTGACCTTGATAATTTAAAAATCCGAGTGCGTATGTCTGACGAGCTCACCGTCATTGAAGAATCAGTGACAGAAGTACTCATCGATTTAATGGCTGGTAGAGTCATGTCGATGTTTGAAGGTATCCATGCCTCATCCACCAGATCTATGCAAGCATCCTCATCCACTGCTTGAGCCGGTCCATCCCGGCCAGCTGATGAGAAGTGAACTAAGCACAGAGACGATATCGCGAATGCCAAGCTGATTCTGAGCATTTTACCTACTTATCTACCACCTATGAGTGATGCCATCAATCGTGACAGTGGACCCAGAGAATTCAAGTATGATTTGATCACTATGTACCTTCCTAAAGGGGTGCATGCAGTTTGTGCCGACCAGGATAAGCTCATTGCGTTGAAGTTTAGTGACTTCAACCTCGGAGACAAGAAGGTTTACAGTATGCTCACCCCTCATAAGTATTTGATGAGAACAAAAGGAAAGAACTCAAAGGTTATCGCTCAGTCATGGACCCAGAACCTCACATAGTCCACCCTACTAAATGTTATGAATATTCCGCACTTCGGACGACACTAGGAGGTGAACGCATGCGTCAAGTTGTTGCTATCCTACTACCATGGCGAATATTTGTAGTTGAACCGATGCATCACAGTGGATCTGATATTGATCAATCGGATCACAGGGCTAAGCATGCAAGGCTCTGACCCACAAGATTTCTACCCTGGAAATACTGTAGATCGCACTCTTTCCTAGAGGATAAAGGATACATATGGAGATGTAGATAAGGGAATGCGAGGCTACATGGTAGCCTCTATCCAGAGCAACGCAGTGCGCCTTGCCTGTCAACTAATTGCTGGGAAATTAGTGCGCAAGAACTGGCCAACCCAAGTGACCGTATTTGTAGTCGACCTCGCAAGAAAGTGCGCGGAAGGCCTACATATGAATTGGGCAAAATGCTTGGTGAACCAATTAGAATTGGACTGCAGAGAAGCGTAAGACCAAGGGTATGAGTTCCACTTAAGTTGGATTCTCATCCTAATCACTTCATCGCATGGGAGATGCAGGAAGGTGCAACCTTCCCAGACATCGAGCCCTTTGAACTACTGGTCATGAAGTTTAGTACGTTGTGGTACTCCAGTGACATGAACAAGCAGTGGAAATCCAATGCCCTCTTCCACACTTATTACAATCAACTGAAGACCATAATCTAGTCTATGCCTCGTATAGACCCGAACACACTCCACAGGTTCAGGCCATTGATGAAATTCAACGTGGACCGCCATTTCATCTATATCACAGAACACACTGATGAGCATAAACACCAACTGCAATCATACTACACGCTGACAGAGGATGACTTGGAAGAAATCACCAAGGAGTGGTCAGAGGACCTCCTCATTTCAGCAGACCCCATGGAGACCTTTGATATAGATAGTCTAGAACCTGTGCATGATACACCTGGACCAAGCAAGACTAAGAAAAATGAAGAAGCTCAAGATGTCAACAATACCTCAACGAAGACTGCTTCTATCTCACCTGAGCAAGGAGGTGATGGAGGAGAGATAGGTGGCATTGAAGTCAAACAAAAGAAAGGTGAAGTCACACTGCCTAGAGACAAGGAGGACCCCTCCAAGAAAAGGAAGGTTTCCCCACTAAAACCTACATCCCGGAAGAAAGTGAAGGAAACCAGGACTAAATTTGAGACCACCCTAACCTCAGACAACTTTGACTTCATCGTCGCTACACTAAATGATTCTTTGTTGGAGATAACAGAGAAGCAGAAAGCCAAGAAAAAAGAGGTGTTCAGTCAGATCAAGGTTGAAATTCAAGAAGTGCAGCAGGAACTACATTCCATCCGCGCAGTTTCTACCGTGCCTCTATCAGCAGGAACACCAGAAATGGGAGATGAGTTAGCTCAACTCCACCGGATCGCTGATACAATCGAAGGTCGCCTTCAACGAGCACAGGAGGAGACTGTGCAAGCCACCTAGGCTTTGACACAAGAACAGAGATATCTTCTAGAACAACGCAGTAATGCAGAAGGAGAGAAGATATCTATGCAAGTGAAGTTTGATGAAGAAAAATCTCAGATGCATAAAGAAACGAAGAAGTTTCTCGCAGAACAACTCGAAGTACAGGGAAGGGTTCACAGAGCACTTCTCTCTATGACATTCATCGAAGTAAAGGCCGAAGAACGAGTTCCACAACAGGTGGCACAACTCGAAGAAGTAATCCAATAGCTCCAACAATGCATAGCAGACTTGGAGCTCCACACTATGCCTGAGACCCCTCAAGATGTACGAGACCAAAGGGAAGCAACTGCCCGCAGTGAAGTTGACAGATTAAAATCTCTTTCCTTGGAGTGAAAGCAACTAAGTAACCAGAGCACCCAGACATATGAAATCCTTACAGAGAATCCAGAATTACAGGCGCTGGAGTCGCAACTCCAAAAAGAAAAACAACATGGGAATATACTACAGGCACAACTGAAGGCCCCATCAGAAGTATATAGAGTGAATAGATCTCATGAACAACACACAACTCAGCAACAGGTTCATATGCTTCAAAGCAAAGTGATGGAAGTCACTCAACGAATCCAACTTGTGCAAGATAAGGCATGCCTATTGTTTTCCAATATCGAGAGCCAAGGAGCAGAGCTAGAACAGGTCATCCTCCTAACAGAACAATGCCTGGAAGGACCAGTAAATGACACAGTGATGCTGGAGTTCACCGAGCAAGAGGCCACAACAAAGCAACAAGTCGAAGTAGCTTGAGCCATGCTTGAGGTGTTCGAGGCAGAATTTCTCAGACCAGAGTGACTTGGGATGAGTCACAAGTGAGTGTTGGGGGCCTGTTGGCCCTTGACCAAGTTTTGGAAGTTTCTTGGTCATGTTGACCTATTTTGTAACTTCGACACCCTGTCGAAGGAAGAGCGCAAGACGAAGCGGAGATCACAGAATCTTGGCCCCCTTTTGGGCCACTTTTTAGGTTTTTGGGAATATGTAATGGGATTGGGATGTCAACCCATGGGTTTACCCATGTTTAGGCCTATTTTGTATGTATAAATAGAAGGATAGGAAATGTAATAAGGAGTCAAATAATATATCTGTGTGATGTAGGCTAAGTGCCAAGAGTTGGATCGGTGTGATCAAGGTTTTGTGCATTCTGTGTAGACTTGTAGAGCTCAGTGCAAGTCCTTGTGCGAGACTATAGAAGGCTTTGTGCTATAACGCAAGGAAGAAGGATCTAGCGAGCTGCGCAGATCTTCTATCCTGTGAGGAGTAAGGGTTTTTGAGGCTCTGTGCTTGTAACTGATTGACCAAAGATAATAAATAAGAAGAGTTGGTGGATGTAGCCCCAGGGTGGGGGTGAACCACATAAACACTATGTTAGCTTTCTCTGTGCCTATATTTATGTGTTTATGTCTCCTTCTGCTAAGTTCTCTGAGATGATTAGATAGATCTGTTTATGCTCAGTGCTAATGACGTGTAGAATGTTAGATTCGATATACATGAATATGCTCAGTGCTTGATCAGTTATATCTGACCTATTTATTGATGCTAAGTGCTTAATACATTAGATTAGTTCAGATACTGCGAAGCCCTATCTTACCAACGATGTTGTTATTGATTGTATATGGTGGAGCTGATGGTGCTAAGTGCTCTATTAATATGTATAGTCACAGATATGTGTCCCAGCTAAGGTTGTAGACACTTGAGTCCTATAGCCACCCCTGCCTCTACCTCGGGTGAGACGTCATTTGCTTTGCAGGTGTTGCCGAAATGGACGATAGTTAGGGTTTTGTTGGTGCGTTTTTGTAGCGCTAAACCATGGGTCTGCCCCTATGCCAACACCATTATTAAACATCTTCATTGTATTTAGTATCATTGTATTTATTAATATGACCATATGTTTGAAGCTTTTTTCCACCTCTAAAGATTTGATTTGTTAATCAATTTAGATGAAAATAGAGAAGGTGATATGCATGGATGCCATATAACTCTCTCCCCATATGCCATGTACCCTTTATCCTTGTCCTTTCATTTGAGTTCTTTGGTTTTAATTTTCCTTGAGTTTTGGACTAGTGAGGAACCCTAGAAGGGCCATGATTGTGTGGTCGTGGGTTCATCCACCTATCAGAGTTCTAAAATTATTTAAAAGTTATAACATGCACTCACACATGATGCTACTGGAGAGATTGGTCGAGATGTGGGATCCTGACCAACAATTTTTCCGAGTGGTTCATGAGATATTGACCATAGATATTGAGGAAATATATTTCATTACAGGATTATCTCAACATAGGGAGCCAATAATTCTAAAAGGTGGAAAGAGTGGAAAAAATGGCTCCCTAGATGACTACATTATTTCTCATTGCCATCTAGGATCATGGAAGATAAGTAATCAGTTGTAGATCAAAGACGTGGTAGGCGTACCTCTCTACCATATCCTCTTCACCATCACTTGGGAAGTTGGCTCTATAGCACCCCACCTAGTATCCAAGGCTCATGTGCATTACTATCTTGAGTGCTTGAACCCCACAATATTCTATTGGTGCAACGGATTGTTGGTTAACCTGTGAAACCTACTTATGAGATATGGGACAGGTCGGCAAAAACAATTCAGCTATGGATCTACCCTTGTTTCATTCTTATTAGAGAGGGTTCCTTAGATGATACCTCACACCTTGACACCATTTACTAGGACTCCTAAGCCAAAGATGAGAAGATGGACAAACTGTATGACCTATCTTAGTGGAGGTATACCCCTTAGAACATTTGTCTAGGACTTGTTTGATTGGTTGGATGAGTAGATAATAATTAACGAGGATTATCCATATACATGCATGGATTTTAGACATGACATTGAGCTTGACCTACCTCCTTGGGCTCAATGGGGAGACATCGGTAAGAAAAACAACCTTGTTTTTTTCAAATTTTAAATGTTTTTGGATTTTTTTTAATATATATTTTTTGGTATGTAGTGTGATTTCATCATGACATAGATGTTGGACTAATTCAATCAACATGGATGGCTCCTAACTTCTACAAGGCTAGAGATGAGAAGCATCCAAAAGAGGGAGATGGATATAAGGATGTTGCAAAGAACCTCTGTGTGGTGCAGAGAAACATCTAGGGACTCACCATGGGTATCTTGATGATGAGAGTATAGGAGGTACCCCAAAGGTTATAGAATCACATGAATGGTGTGCTACATCCCTTCATTCAATTTTTTAGGTGATTAGATAATGCAATTGTCTGCTATCATGAGACACATGTGCCTTGAGATGACTATATGACAATCTTCCCCCTTTTTTTACTACTATGGATGTACCAAGCTAGTCTCTTAGATATGTAGTCTTTGTATCATGATGGGTCAGTGAGCCCAATTATGTACACTACATATTCTTTTAACATTATGTATAGGCTATGGCTATCTATTTATATATGCATATGCTTTAGCTCATACTTATGGTTTAAAATGATGTAATTGGAAATCCATGTTTCTATGTATAAGCTTGCTTGTGTTAATGCTTAATTTAATTGGACAAATGCCAATCTAACACATAGTTAGTTGAAAAATCATCCAACATGTTTGAATTCCTTGAAACATGATCATAAACAATATAATCAAATTGCTTCTTGAGAAGTTGCACCCACAAAATTTTCTCAGTAGCATATGATTTCTAATTAGATAAACATTGTTCAGTAGTGATACTACTAACTATGAATCCAAATGCACAACTAACTTATGGATGTCGAGAGAAATGGATTTAGACAAAATTTTGATGACCACACTATAGTCTACAACATTGTTGGTTGTAGGACCAGGGCATATGCCCCCTAAACTCACCAGTTGGTCTGTGGGTGAGAAGATCATCCAAGTGATAGAAACAATGTTTTGAGTACTATGGTTATTGTCTACAAATCCTACATAGACGTAGGGTACATGACATCTGAAAATCAAGCACCAAGCATGATAAGCATCAAACTGAAATCAAACCACATGAAAAAATAAAAAACACTCCAAGCACACAACTAAAAATACATCATGTACAAATAACTATGTAGCTTGATGGCTTGTGCATTATACTTTTTGAGATAGAGCCCATTTTCAGGCTTTGACAAATCATTTCCTTCATAATCTACTAATGCATATGCCCCTTTCTATAATACATGACTAACAATGTAAGGACCATTCCATAGGAGTTCAAGTTTTGCTACACCTAACTTGTCATGGTATTGATCATGGACCAAACCAAGTCACCTTCCACAAAGACACAAGGTCAAACACTTTTATCATGCTGATATTTGACTTGTTTCTTATGACTCTTAGTGGCCATTGCTACTTCACCACATAGTTCATCTAGATAGGCTAAGTACAAGATGTTCTACCTGAGAAAAAAATTTCGGCAAAAGTTCTACGACTAGTTTTAATGAAGGGATCTCGCATTCAATCAATAGTACTGCCTCCATTCCATAGAGAAGTTGAAAAGGTGTGAAATTTGTAGTAGTTTTAGCTAAGGTCGAGTATTCCCATAATTCCAAGAAAAGCATTAGATGTTAGTTATTTTTATGTTTCTTGATCATTCTCTGAATCATTGTCTTTAAAACGTAATTGATGGCTTTGACTTGACCGCTTGATTAAGGATAGTAAGGTGTCAAATTCTCAGGCCAAAAATCCAATCTAACTACTAACTCGATCATCATCTTGTTGTGAAAATGAGACCTGCAATCTGTAGCAATAGTATTAGGCACCCCAAACCTAGCTATGATGTGATTGAAAATGAACAGAGTCGTTGTGGTGCCATCATTGGATTATAAAGGCACAACTTTAGGCCACTTGGTAAATTAGTCAATGACTACAATGATGTAACCATGGTTTTGATGGGTCCAAATGGCTTTCCAAGCAGGTAAGGGAGAGTGCCTGATGGCAAGCCCCAAATAGCCTTACTCTTGTTTGGGATAGCACTTATGACTAGTATGTGGGCCTAGATGCCACTAGTGGTTAATAGAAATGGAAAGGAAATGAGATTGTCTCTCTAAGTAATCATTGTTAGTGATTAATAAAACTATCTAAAAACTAAAATAAAACTCACTAATTATAATATATGTATATTATATAGTTTCAGATAACATCATTGACAACATCAATAGTTCATGTCAATCAATAATATATTAACATAATGAAGTTGCAGATTCAATCACAAATAGTTTCATACAAAAGCTGTAATATCATCGCTATATTCACCATAAATCACAACAACTTAAGCATATCAAACACTAAACATAGAAATAGTTCATATGAGAAGCATTCAAAAAACTTAAATAACAAACATATCAGTAGAGTAGTCCCCAACATATTTGATAACAGTTATGATCCCAATATTCCTTCTGCTTTTCATTCATAAAGAGATAAAAGTATCATCTACATGTACAATGGGAAAAAGTTTGTGTATCTTCTTAAGATCTCTTTTTTATAAGATAATAAAGACTCTTTACATTATGTAACTTTCATCACTCTAGACGGAAGTTACGTATTTTCGTTTCCCATACCCCTGCCTTCCTTATCATTCGAATTCCTTTTTACAAAAATTTCACAAAATACAGAAATATTAAGCTCTCTCCAAGGCTAAGTTATTTACAAAATTGATCCATGACTCATAGGCTTGAGTTACTATGTTTAACTTGTCCAATTTTATTTCCTCAAGCTCCAACTTGCCATCATATACCCTGTCGACCACCTCAACTTTAAAATCATTTTGTGTTCCCTTCATGAACTCCTTTGTACCTGACACACACTTCATAGGCTGGGTGATATATTGATTGATAATTTCCCTGTCAACTTTATCCAATTGTTTAATTTCATGTTTGGTTTGCTCACTGATCTTTACTACCTCTACTACCGTGGCCTCACTAGGTCCTACCATATTTAATTCTTCATTAAATGGCATGCGAGACAGTTCCATGAGCTCATCAACAGTGCTCCACATTCTTGCACATGATTTCTTGGTGTTGCTTATAGTTTCTTGTACTTCTGGGTAAGTACTCTTCCACCTATCCAATAATATATGAGTTTTTAATTGTTCTTTTTTGGTGAATATAAACAAAGTTGTAGGGGATTTTTTGTACAAATTATACTAATGTACTATCCTTTCAGACACATGTCTTGTATCATCATATTGGCCCTTAATTTCTTTTAATTAATCAACCAGTTTCACAACCTCTTCATTATGACCTTGGATGGCATTCGATTCGATGAAGAAATTTGTTTGTGCTTCCTTTAGTTGTTCATTTTCTTCTACAACTTCCCCTATGAAAACTTCAAGGAACCTGCTTTCTTCACTGCTTCCTTCCAGCGGAAGACTTTTTACTTCTTCTTCTAGTTGAGATACCTTGTGACTCTATTGTTCAAGGAATTTATCATTTTCTTGCCTCTCTTTCTTCAATCCTGATAGATTGTGGTTGTACTCCTATCTTATGTTTTCTATTTTACCTTTATGGAGTTGATATTTATTATCTTCCATGACCTGGAATTCATACCCCATTTGATGTTTTTGTTGCTGCAATTGTTGTTACAGACTTGTCACTTTACCCTTGTAGTCTTCCAGTTTTCAATTGAGTTCATTCACCATGAAAATATTAGCTCTTGCAAATGCATGTAATGTTGTTGTTGTTTCCTCTGCTTCCTTTTGAGGGTTTTCCTTGTTTATATCCCATTCGAAATTCCTCTTGGGTGTTCCTTGTTCATATGATTCTACTATCCTTAGTCTTTTGGATGGTATCTTTGTGATTTCCTCCTTCGAGTTACTGTAATAGAACTTCCCTACAACTATTGATTCATCATCAAATTCCAACAACTTCAAGGATGCATATGAGAATTTAGATGATATTACATTTAGAGGGGTACCTGGGTTCATAGGAGAAGAGAGTACTAATATTTCCTTGGTGGAACTTGGAGTTGAGCTCCCACTTCTCTCTTCTTCTTCCTTCTCCCTCTTCTCTTCTTCCGCTTTGCTTTGCAGGCTTCTTCTTCAATATTCTTTTGTTCCTCAACAACTTTGCAGGATGCTTCTTCTTCTAACCTTTTTTGTTCTTCCTCAACTTTGTGGGATTCATCGGCTTTGCAGGCTTCTTCATCTTCAACAACTTTGTGGGTCACTTCTTCAAGTGACTTTTCATGTTCTTTCTTTTTCTTTGTTCTCTCGTCTGCATCAAATAATTTCTT
>SNQJ01S0043055.1:59281-84009 GCA_010110895.2 Picea sitchensis | reverse complement strand
AAAAAATGTGACATGCTGGAAAGGATTCAAACTAATGTTTGATCTGACCTCTAAAAGTAAAAGTGATCAGTCTGCATAAAACTCCTAAATCTGAGATGTCATGTTTGATGCATTTGCACCAAAACTTGTTAAGGTGGTCTTTAGCAGATAAATTGCCTTCACCATCAAAGGTGAGTTTGGACAAGTGAGAGACTGTCTCGTTGGGAACATTGGGTAATGAGAAGTTGAAAGCATGTTCCAACATAGTGATTTGGGGAGCCATGGGGGAATTGAATACAAAAATAAAGGCTTCTACAAGGCCAACTTGTCAGTCATCCTTCCTTCTAGCACCATTTGTTGACGATGCGAAATTGAACTCTCGTCAACTGGAGGGGTGGATCCGGTCCGGGGTTGTCTAAATAACCCAAGCCGTTTGGGATGATCCACTCCGACGGGTTTAACGGCTCCGTTGGCCGATATAAGTCCTAAGAAAACGAAAGGAAAACTAAACTAAGTAAAAAAAGAAGCTACAACTAACAATATACAAATCTAAAACATATATATATAGCTTACTTACTAATATTATACAACAATAATTCTATGAAATTAAATGTCCAGCTATCGACAGAATTAGATCTCAATTATATATGTACAGTACTTACATAATACAAATTTTGATCTAAATTTGCAAAAATCATTGGTAAAATGTCTTATGACAGCGAAACCATTATTTTTGGATTTTTTATATCTTTTCTATGAAAGAAGAGAAATGAAAGCTAACTAAGCCGAGTAATTAAAATAATAATCCTAACTGTAAATCTGAACTATATATCTATCTAAACTACTGAGAATTCTCGAATTTATTAACTGTTAAATTGCAAATAACAAACTAACCTGAAGTAACGCTTCCTATTTGTCCTATGCACAGTACTTAATTTAGCTGTTTGATGGGAGGAAAACCGCACCAGATTTTCCACAAGGTTCTTGTAAACAGGAAGCAGCAGTTCTCTTTGAATACGAATGCCATAACAAAAATGACAACAATCTTAAAGTTTACAGATCATCACATTTAGATAAATCCCAGTGCGAATATTTGTGCATGACTGCTCATTTAACCAAGAAGATTAACCTTCTATTAATTAAATTAAAACAGAGTAATTGTTGTGCGTAAATTGAGATACATCAGATATGGACAAAATTTAAATCATAACGCATCAACCTGTATCAAATCTTGATATCTAAAGTAGTCAATAATTTGATAACAAATTAAAATGCACAAAACTTGAATGAAAGTATGATAAATTGAAAGCTAAAGATGTTACAAAAGATCCACTTCCATTCGAGTCTATATCATCATAAGTCCATAGTCTTTGTTCTCCCAACAGTGATGGTTTCTTTACAAAAATTAATGAGTATATAAAGGTCACAGGGTAAAACATCCCTGTGGGAATTGTCAAAAACTGTTTGCAAAAAATATGGGAACAATCTCCCAAATCTCTATTTCTACCTAAGACTAACAACTTAAAACAAAACTATATAACAAAAGCATGTTCTAAACTGCCACAGCGTGTCCAATTTCCCATTGAAATTTGTATGTACCTGTAGGTGAACAAGAATAAACAATTTTAGATAATGTTCAATTGTAAAATCAACAAAAATCCAACTTTTATGACTAGCTAACAGAATCTCACGATTCTGTAGCTGGTCATTATTTGCAAACATAGTCTTATTGCATCAATGTTATCACAACAGAACTAGATATGATTTACCAAACAACTCCTTTATTACTAAAACAAAATCATTTTTTCTAATTCAAAAACAAACCAAATCGTTTATGAATCAATTCAATCAAAATAGAACTATACTCGATTTAGCAAACAAATCCTTTGCAAACACAATAGTTTATATTAACTCAAAACGAAATCTTTTATGCCAATTCAAAATAATGAAATTGTATTGAATTAAGTGAATGGTAACAGGGATGTATTCGATCTGTCAAACAACATTTTTATTACCAATTCAAAACAGACAGAATCGTTTTGATAATTCAAAACCAATGAAATCGTTTTTGAATCAATTTCAATCGAAACAGACTATAATCGATTTAGCAAACAAATATTTTGTATTAATTTAACACAAACACGATCGTTTATGTCAATTCAAAACTAACAAAAATGTTGTTGAATCAATATAAAACTAACATAATCATTTTTTAATTCAAAACTAACAGAGTCGTTTTTGAATCAATACAAACAAAACAGAACTATATCAAACTAATTCAGAGCAAACACAATCAGCTAATTTAGGAAAGGCATAATCATGCTAAAATTAAAAAAAATCATACCAGCCATTGTGAAATCAAATCGAATCATGATGGCTATAACTGCTTACACGTTTTTTTTCTTTTAAAAATCACATGTCCTGTAGATGTAAAAATTTGCTGGCAGACTTGTTGAATACCCTTTGAATTGATCAAGGGTTCAACAGGGGGCAAAGAAACATGGTTGTATGAGTGAGAGAGGTGTTGTGGCCCAGTTCTGGAGAAGTAATAAACATTCCAGCAAATGCACACAGACCCAAAACGCACCTTACAACCACGGAGAGGATCTGAAAATTGACCTGTAAAGGACGAGCTAGATCTCTGTAATAACACAATGTCTGAGGAAATCACCCGCAATGAAGGTAAAGGGGATAATTTCAATTCTGGGGTTTCAAGGGTTTGATCTGATTCAAAACCGTTTGCCCAGAATCACCCACGCAAAAACGTGTCTCTGGGAGGCAATTACATGGTTAGCCTAAGCAGTCTCCTCTAGCATTATCAAATCATAACAGAGTCTGGAAACCATGGGATTTAATTTGCACTATAGGGGCTAGGAGAGAGCACATAGTCTACAGGGTAAACGGTGAGGGGGTTTGACAAGGTAGGCACAGGAATGAATGCTCGCTGGTTTTCCCAAATAGAGGTAGCCCCAAATACAAGGCATACATTAATGCCTAAGTGTGTGAGGATGGTGGAATGAAATGAAACCATGCAAAACATTCATATTGATATGTACAATCAATGATACCTTTGTAATTCAAATCATTCACATCACAATCCAAAGATTTTGACCTAATATCAAATAGATTATTCACATGAAAGCCATAACATACATAACCAAAAGATTTTGACCAAATATCCAATAACTATTTGAAAACCATAGTGTTCATAACCAACAATTGGTCTATATGTTAAATCAAGAATAGTATGTGTATGATTCGAATAAACCACTACATCGACCATTGCACCATGGGTTTAATAACAATGTTAATGTGTTCTCATGAAACCATTGCACCAAGGAATTTTATCAAAGACAATAGAATATCATACCACCATTGTATCAAGGACTCAATCATAATCACCAGAATATCATTGCATCACAAACTTATAAAATGAAGTCATATTAAAAAAAGTCAAATGCAAAGTGAATCAAGGCTTGGTGTCTTGCCAACTGTATGACCATTATAGAGTTAGAGGTGAAATGACCACATGAACAAGAGTATTCGTAAAAATCCAAAGATGATTTTAACGCCATCGACATGACTTCCAACTCAAGGTTTTCACGCTTGCAGTCGTGAAAACGATAACAAAAGGCAGGTGTGTGAATGCGCAAGATAAAAGTGTCATTTTGTTTTAAAGAATTGCGATGAGTATTGAGGGTTCAAAACCCTTGTGTGGGCAGCTTGTAAGGAAAAGATAAAAATGCAAAATGGCTTCCAACAGGGTTTGACGAGGAAATTCCATAACTAATATAGCATGAATCATCCTCAGGGTTTATTCCACAAGTTTTATGGGTCACAGGGTGCGGTTGTACAAGTAAAGAGGGTGACTGTCTTAAGGCTAGAGAATGTACATAGAGATAGTTTCGTAGGATTTGTGGGATGTGGCATGTGGGGAATGCAACGAGTTATAAAAAAGCATACTAGTGTGAATTTCCTATGGTAAATATCTTGCAAGTCATGTACCTCGTGGGTTCCAGACATATGAGTTAATAGGTATATAGGTACTCCACCCAAGAAATACCCACAAATATTTTCCTGCAAGCATGCACTTTGTGGGTTGCAAGTGAATGGTGGCATTGCCAACAAATGACTTAACAAGGAATTCCTACAAGGTTTCTCCCACAATATTGTGCTTCATTGATTTCAGGTAATTGTATACATGGAGTCAAAGCATGAACACCACTCATATAGGATTTCCTACAATATTTTGTTGGTTGGGGTTTTGTATTGGATTGACAGTTTTGTGAGGATCACCCCTTGAAAAAGTTATTTCAACTATTAATACCAATGTGAAGAATAGTTTCCTGCAAGACCCGTGGGATTAAACATTGACAAATAAGAAAGCACACTTTTTACCTACTATGTTGAAAAACTATGATTTACATAGAATGTGCAACCAATTTGAGAATCATTATAGTGATTAGATAGAATGGTCTAGAGTATCTCAAAACAGTTCATTGGTGACAACAAGGGGAGGGAAAGTTTCCATGTCACTTGGCAGTTTAAACCTCAGAAAACATATTGTATATGATATAACATTAAGTAGAAATTTTATAGGGGGGGCCATTCAATTTTCCTAAGAGAGGAAAATTTAATGGGAATTGTTGCAGGTACAACAATTGGTGATTCACTGGGAAGAACAAATTATCTCTTCCTTTATAAATTCAAAGGTCATGTTGGCCCTCGACCAAGTTTTGAGGAAACTTTGGTCAGAGTTGACCCACTTTTGGACTTTGACACATTGGTCAAGGATGGAGCACCCAGGCGGAGATGAGATCACAAATCTCATCGATTTTGAGGGGTTCTCTAGGGTTTTTGTAATGGGATTATGGGATGTCGTCCCATAGGGTTTACCCATGATTAGGCCTTATTGTAAGGGATTGTAAAAGTATAAATAAGTAAGAATGTATGGTAGAAGAAGCTAAGTTAGGCAAAGAAGAGAAGTTGTTGTAGCTAAGTGAAAGTAGTTATGAGTTGATTTGTGCAACATAATGTATGTGTGTTAAGACTTTGTGCTCTATAGAGATTTGGCTAGGTGCCTTGACCTAGTTTTGGAAGGAGGATCTGGCGCTTAGTGCTCAAATATCTTGTCTAGTGTGAAGCTTGACTCTGTGGCTTAGTGCACAGGAGTAACTGAATGTAAGAGATTGATGAATAATAAATAAGGTGAAGTGGTTGGTGGATGTAGCCCCACACTGGGGTGTTGCCGAAAGGGTCGGTAATCGGGGTTTTTTTGGTGTGTTGTTAAGCGTTGAACCCTGGGTCTGCCCCTGTGCCAATAGGTCATGTATGGATCTGGAAATTAAAGTCTTGCATAACTGTGATATTTCATATGTATCATGTGTTCCACATCACCAAGTTTACTTTTTGAAAGGTAATAGCAAGTACTAAGAACTTTTAGTTTTCCTTCTAGGAATTCTATGTGAGTGAAAGTATGAGGTCAATTAATTAATTTTAACTTGCGCATAACCATCAATAGAGTCCGACACCGCACAAAGTCTTTCAATAATTTGACAATAGGCTAAAGTTTGTTCTTCATATCTCTTTTCCCAACATTCCTTTGCTGCCAGCGGGTGTCCATAGCCCCGATGAAGTTTCCTTAGTATCATATAAGCATGGCCTTGCTACCAGTGAGTGTCCATATCCTCTAAGGGTTTACTTATACTTCCCACATAATTTTACAATGATTTCAACTTCCTATAAATTTCACATTGAGAACACCCTTATAGATTTGTGATATAAACATTGTTTATGCAAATTGGGTGTCAAGGAAGCGGGGTGGTATGAGATTTGATTAGATATGATGGCCCTATCAAAACTTATGATTCTTGTGGGTCTTCCTCTTGAAGATGTGGTTGGGTTATAATTTAATGTTAGGTGAATAGAGCTCACAGATAATACCTGAAAGGAAGACTATAGATTCATACACTTCTTGTGTGTAAGCATTAAACTTTATCATGAGAATAAAACCATGGCATAGAGAAGATCACATTTCTACATATAACTCTATATTGTGTTTGTCCACTGCATAACCTGAGAATTTTAACATGGTTAGAAGGATTTGTTCATTCCCAATTTTCACTATCTTACCCTAGAATCCCTTTTCCACCTTGAATTATATGTAATGTATTCCTTGGTTTATATTTATGTTGAGAATGGATTTGCAAAAGATAGATTTTGGTTTCTTACAACACATATAGTGTTTTCTATAGCATGTACATTGGAACAAGATGTATGGAGAGTCGAGAAGGCATGATTAAGAATTTATCATTTATTTGAAAGGCATAAGGAAATTAAAAACGTAACAGTACAAATGTTAATTAAAAGGGAATTGAAGACTTCAAAAGAAACAATCATGCATGAAAACCTACTCTGTATAGGTCTACATCACTATGAGTGATTAGGAAAAGTATTTCTTAAGGACTTGACCATTAATAGGGAGTTCCTCGACCTCCCCTTCCAAAGTTTTAAGTAATTTGAATGTTCCAGAACCAATTGTTTCATGGATTAGGTATGGACCAATCCATAATTGTTGAAATTTAGAATGTTTCCCTTTGTCTTTGTTGGATTTATCCCCCTTGAGGACTAGGTCTCCCACCTAGAAGTATTCATAGTTGAAATAATTCTTATCAAACCAACATTTTACCAGCTCTTAGTGTTGAGATAGCCTTTTCTTAGCCTCTTCCCTCTTTTCTTCCATCTTGAGGAGAGTATTCAATACGTGCTGCATGATTAGACAATTTTCTTCCTGAGTAGATTGAGATAATTGTAGGGAGGGTAGGAAAATATGAGTAGGCAAAATAACATCCTAACCATACACCAAGAAGAAAGGAGAATTGGCCAAAGAGGTTTTTGGTGTAACCCTATCATATCATAGGGTGTTAGATAATTCCAAATTCAATTTTCTTTGGTGGTCAGTAACAGTCTTTTTAATAATTCTTATTAGGTTTTGGTTTGTAGACTCTACTAAACCATTCCCCAAGGATATTAATTTTCTACATATTTTATTTTGATGTTTTTTTTCCAATGCATATTCATTTAATTTCAATGAAGAAAAACATTTTTCATTATCAAGTAACAAATATTTAGGAACACCAAACATGGTTACTATGAGTGAATTAAGGAGAGAGATCACCTGATTTTCATTCACCACCTTAAGCGGTATGGCTTCAGTCCAACATGTGAAATATTCTATTGTTGTTGTAATGTATTTGTGAAGATAATATGAGTTGGGATAAATTTCCCCAATTATATCTAGACCCCACTGTTGAAATGGGTAATCCATTGAAACAGGTTGTAGTAGAAACACAAGTTTATTTTCTCTTCCAACTGTTTTTTGACATATCTCACAAATTCTAGCATATGCATGTGCATCCTTGAACATTGTGGGCCAATATTATCTTTCTCTAAGGATATTATGTTATGTAGTGTCTCCTCCAAAGTGTCCTCCAGCAGGACCATCATGTAGTTTCGATAACACTTTGTCTGCATCAGAATTTTCTAGACACCTTAGCAACATATCATCATAGTTTTTTCTTAAGAGGATTCCATTGAAAAGTTGATATTGAGAATATTTGAGCCTAACATATTTTCTTTTTCTTGGTATAAATATTGTGGAGCATAGCCATGAGTCAAATAATACTTCATTTCATAGTTCCAGGAGTCTAAGGTGACATGGACATAATGTACTTCTTCTTCAATCAAAATTCCTTCTTTGTAAAGTCTCTCTTCATCATTCTCACTGCCTTCTAAATTTGTTGCAATATTACAAAGTCCTTTCCCCTTGACAATATTTGCAGGTTTGATCTCTAAGTCATACTCTTGAAGGGTTTTCATCCAATTAGATCTAATTTCCGTGAGGTCCTTCTATACAAGTAAGTTCCTGACTGTAGGGTAAGGTACTACCACTTTGGTCCTAGACTTCAATATATACGATCTAAAATGTTTTACTACCTTGAAGATAGAATATGATTCTTGTCTACTTTAGGGTATTCAAGTTCTGCTCCTTGTAGTCTAGAGCTCGTAAAGGCCACTGGGAACTCATTCCCCTCATCATTCTTTTGAGTAAGAACAAATGCAAATGTAATATCATATGTGAATCTGTACATGATGAAGTCTTGACTAAAATAAGGACTCGGTAAATATGGATCCTTTGTTATTTCCTCCCTGATTCTTAAGAAGGCTTCCTTTTCTTTGGAACCCCATTTGAATTCAATATCCTTTTTATCATATCTTGAAGTAGTTTGATAGTTTCATCAAAGATTTTAATGAACCTTCTAACAAAGTTTATCTTTCCAAGGAAGGATTGCATAGACTTCTTATTATGGGGAAAGAAAATTTTGGAAATTGCTTATATCCTTTCCATCTCTATCATTATCCCGGCCTTGGAAACAACAAATCCCAGGAGATTTCCTTCATGTACAACAAAGATATATTTCTTGGGTTTTAAGGAGATTCCATATTTTCTTCATCTTGAAAATATATGTCTTGAATGATTCACATGATCTTTTTTATCCTTGGAGAACACAGTGACATCATCAAGGTAGACTACCATTGATTTTCCAATTAACACTCAAAATGTTATATTCATAGCTCTCTAGAAATTTCCTCATGCATTAATCAATCTGAAAGGCATCCCTCTATATGTGTAAGTTCCCCCCTTTTTCCTAAATGCAGTATTCAATTGGTCGTCGTGGGAAACTAGGACTTGATTGTATCCTAAGAAACCTTCTAAAAGAGATGACATCTTATATCCAGAGACACATTGTAAGATCTATTCCATGGGAGGTGTTATCACTCTGTAAATTCCCAGACGTTTTTTATGGGTAGAAGAAATTTACCAGAGGTAACCTTATCCAACCACTTCGAAAATGGGATCTAGCCTTGCCAGTTTTAGAGAGGGACCTCTCTGTAAGATTTAACTTTGTTTCAAATTTCAGATCTTAGGCTAGTTAAAATGAATAGAACCGAGTTGTTTGTTTTTATAAAATGGCTGAAATGTCATTTACGCATCCATTGGGCTATGGGTTTTGTTTTATGAAGATAGAGATCAAAGAACCGAATTTTAAAGATTTGTTTCACAGGGCAGGATAGTGCAACTATTGGATTCTTTAGAAATAAAGCGATGGATGGCTGAAAAGATGAGATTATCAATTAAAGCAAAGAAGCAATTAAGAATTTCTCTGCTATAACATCAGAAGATAAACATTTAGATCTTTAAAAGCTTAGAAACAGAGTACACAAAGGTAAATTATGCAACTTTAACTCCTTTTAAATGATCAGATTAGAAAACAAGATGATAACTAAGAAAAATAAACATTTCACGAAGAAGAGGAAAACTTCACCAACAACTAACACACAGGAATCCTGTGAAACGTCTCTTTGTTATTACTGGAAGATCTCTTGATAAAAATTACAGTGCTTACAACTTGTTAGGGTGTAAAGATCAACCATCAATACTTCCAATTTAGAAGTATTTATAATCAAAATTACAAACGACCCTTTCATTAATGGTCAGGACGTGGCAGATTCTAAATCTAACTAACTAGATAACAAAGATACAAAAATGTAGGAACTGATGATGATCTGTCGGATCTCTCATGCTGATTTTGGAGAAGGCTGTTGGTGATTCATTCACGTGACTCTAATTTATCTGTTTTGATGATTTGGATGATACCCTTCATCCTTACTCAATCAATTCGCACAACTCATCCCATCTTCATCGACTGGGGATGGTGACTTTTAGTAACCGGCGGTAGATTTCGTCCATCTCGGTATACTTGGAAAAAGTTGGCTTCGTGAGGAAATATATTTGACTTCATGCTGTATACTAAGGTCTGGCTGCAAAGACTCCAAGAATGCCTTTCCTATGATGTTTCCCTGTATCCCTGAGAACTTGGAACTGTCTTTGGCCATAGTGGCAATCTTCTGCTTGTAATCGGATAAGGTCATCATCTTATCATTTAGGACCAATAATCCAAGAAGGCCTTTCTTCTATAAAGAATCAATCTTGCTAAAAGACCTCTGAACTCCAATGTCCATGCTTTGAGCTTTCTACTCCAGTTGCAACATTAATCCTCTTTTGGTCAAAACTCTTTTGATTTCGAGGATGGTTTCTGTTATGTCTTGAATTTTCAAGTCTTCCAACTCTTCCTTAGTTTTTGAATTTAGAAACTTAATGATTTCATTAGATTTTGTAGGCATTTCACTCAATTCTCCTTTTATCTTGTTGATGGCCATCCTACTCCTCAACACCAGTTCATGTTGCTAAAACATGCTTTGCACCATGGGCCATATTTTGTTTATGGATTTGGAGATATCTGTCCAAATATTTTCCTTAGCCTCTGCTAATGTCTTGCCTCCCACTGTTTGTTTCTGAAGTTGATGTATTTCCTGCTTGAGATTTTCTGATGCTTGCCTCTCAATGTTGTAGCTTGTTTGGTAGGAAGACTTAAACTCCTGGAGATTTTCAACCTCCTTTTTTAGTCTATTGATCTATGTTCCTTGTAGGGTCATCTCTTCCATGGATTTTGCTAACTCTATAGTTTTTTTCAGTGTTGTCAACGGGGTTGCTGATGGTATTTTTGTTGTAGTGGTTGTTGATATAGTTGTTGTAATAACCCCTGCAAAAGGGATTGCACTCAATGGAATGACTTCCATAGGTGTTCATTGTTCCTTCTCCTTCAACAACCTTTCCAACTCTGCCTCCATTTCCTTTATCTGAGCATTTTGTTGCATAATTAGCTTCAATAATTCCTCCTTATCATATTTTGTCTCAACGATCTCTTTGGCTTGTGAATTCTTTGTAGCTGGAAGTTTTAGTTTCTTTCTCAGAGATGCAATGTCAACATTCTTTTTCTTGAGTAGCTCCTCAGCTGCTTTCACATTTGAGGGATCATACCCAATCTTGAGCACCAACTCCTCTAAGGATTTTATCTTGTTATCCTATGCAAAAGAGGATATTTTTTCCAGTTTCAATTGGGTTTGAACATTGTTTAGAGATAACTGTAATTTTGCAGCTGTAGAGGAAGCATGGGTCAATGTGGAGAAAACCATTTCTACAGTCTGTCTATGCAAATCCATCTAGTCAGCTGGATGGAATTGTTTGGCGTCGAATTTAAGACTTGACCTTTTGTAGTCAGTGATCTCTTTGGGTTGAAGTACATGTGCTTGCAGAAATGCCATGTGAATTTTTCCCTTCACTGTATCGAAAGCCGATAACAGTTTGTGTTGGGCTGTGAACGTTTGCTTCCAGAACTGAGCGTAGGTGTTGTTGGTCAGCATCTAGTTTTTCTTCTTAATTAAATCATATTTTTCAAAAATGTTCATCTTTACCTATCCCTGTGGATCTTGGGTGGTGACAGTTGTAATAGTATGCTTCTTTGAGGAAGGAGTAGACATCATCTGATGGTCGATTGGAGGAAGTGATGAATGCTCTCCCTCAGCCACTTTGGTGGACTGGGTCTCTTTCTCATCGGGCCTGTGAGTGGTTTTAGGCCTTTTACTGTATACCTGGAAATCCTCTGTTGATACTTCAATGACTGAAGGAGAGAGATCCTTCCTTGGTCTTTTTTCCTTTGGTACCTATGGAGTAGTAGTTTGTGAAATCATGGTTAAGGGAGACTATTGTTCAGTGTCTTCCAAGGTGTTTACCTCCCACTCTGTCTAGTTTGCAAACTTCTCAATGTCAATATTGAGTATATGAGTGTATGGAGAACTTTTGTTTTTCGCTCTCATCTCTACAATTATTCCACTTGGATCATAATTCCAAGTGAAACTGGTACTAAATTTCATTTCCTTTAATATTTTATCTGCCTCTTCCCCAACAACTCGATTGTTGTAGATAAAAGGTCCTATCTTCTCTTTGATCCTCATCTGCTATTTTTTCTTCATAGATACAAAATGAATATCATCTGAATTTATCATCTGGCGAATATACTCCAGTGCAAAATATCCGAACAGGAAAATACTTGGGCAATTTGTATGGAGCTAATTCACACCCATACACTCTGATATTTGTGTGATTTTGATATAGGAACCAGTCCCCAGTCTTTGAGAGATCCAAAAGGTGTAGAACTCTTTGGATCTCCTTGTTTATCCTCGTCTCTGGTCTACAACTGATAAATCTTACCATTGGGTGATTAAACATCTCAATAAACTATTTAAAAATGAACTCCATGGAGTTCCTTCTAAGCAGCGAAGTCCATGAGGTTACGGCCTGCGGTTTTCCATCCTGGTCCATTTTCTACATAAGGAAGGATAATTTATCTGCTTGATAAAACATGAACATGTAGGCCAGTATTGAAGAATACCATAACATGCCTTCTGTGGGGAATTTGAACAGTTGATCATGCAGGTTTTCGACCAAGAAACTGTTGTAGTCGAACTGGGTGGTGACCTTTTCTTTAGCAGAAAAAATGGATAGGAAACCTAAGATAGGTTCATCCACCCATTCGTTTGAGAAGTAGCCGAGCAGAAAACATAGTGATGAAATGATCTGGTTTCCCTTTTCTAAAAATATGGAGGAATGGTAAGGGGGATTCTTTTTGGGAAGTTGAGCATCTTGTGGGAGGAACAACTCAAAAATTTGCGCTCTTCGGGGAAAAGACAGGTTCTGATACATTTCCATCAGAATTTCAATGGTGAGGGGAGAACGGGATTCGGCTCTAGGTATCTGCATCATTTGATCGATGGCCTCAGGTGTAATGGAGTAAAAAAATTCTCCAGAATATGATACTATGGCTCTCTGATCGGGGAGGTAGTGTGCTTATCATTTGAGGGAGAATTATGGACAATGGTGGACTAGGGGAAAGAGATACAGAGGGAGATTGGACTCCTAGAGCCTGATTTCATCGCTCTGATCGATGAATGTGTCTTTAAACCATGACTGTAATTCAGTGAAGTCAAATTCACACCTGGTTTCTGAGATCAAATAATCTTTGTCGGCTAATGGAATCTGGTCGAGATCGACAGGAGGTGGGAGGAATGGATTTTCCTCGACATATGATTTTTTATATTTAGGCGCCATTGATTTCTATCGATACCTACACACTAAACAAACATTAGTAGGTAATGGCTATGGCTAGGTGAATGGTTGCAGAGGCGAAGGAAACTAAATTTATGGTGCATAGGGAGTGTGAGCAGAATGCGTATGACGAAAACCGGGTTGAATTTAAGTGAACAGGTATCCATTAGGCGTGGGGGATAGGTCAGGAGAATAATTGGTATGTAGCCAGTAATAAATGGCCAATGGGTCTTCTGGAGCATGAGTAGGTAGGCGAAGGATGTCTGACGTGTGTACCTGGATGATGTGGAGTGTGGTGATTGGAGGATAGGTGGATGGGATACAACATATGACAGGTCAAGGAGGAGGGATACGCTGGCAGAGTAATGAGATGGGACATGTAAGAGGGGATAATGGGGTGTGACATCATGAGGTGGAGGGATAATGGAGGATGATGTCATGAGGCAGGGGCGGTATGGTATTGCCGGTATGGCGGTAAGTCAAAAGGGTGGTAAGTAGTAAGAGGTTTTGGAGTGGAGGGGGTCCGATGCCAATAGCTCAATTGTAGATCTAGGTGCAATCTTTAATCTCCGGGCACAATTTAATATGTGTAGAAAAACTTAGGCTTAGTTCTTTTTGTGGGTTTTGTGCACTGCTTCCCTTGCTTTTGTCACCATGGGGTTAGGAAAACACCTCAAACATCAGGATCATGCATTTTCATCGATCATCATACAAATTTTATTGAAAGAAAGCTAGCTAGCCTATGTCCTATCCTACCTATCTACACCTTTAGCCCAGATTAAACTGTTGGGCTAAGAAATTACTCTATCCTGGAGCTATTTGATCAGGATTAAATAGTCTGATCAAATTTATTCACTAACTAAACTAACTGCTTGGCTAAGCTTGAACAATTTATCCAATCTTATTCACTAACCCTATGAACATAAATTCAAAAGGACTTGGTCATGTTTAAATTGTATGGATCAAGTAATTGTTATTGCATGGGGCTTTATCCATTTTCGTTTATGCCCTCTTTTATCTTTTTCTCATTTTTTCTTTCCTTTTCTTTTTATTTCTTTTTCTTTTCTTTTCTTTTTCTTTTCTTTCTTTTTCTTTTTCTTTTCTTTTCTCTTTTTCAAATCATTTGTAGAATGCAACATTATTTGCAAGCCAAAAAGACTAAAGGAATAAAATTTCAATCATCAGTTGATCCTATAAATTATAGGGTTATAACAGGAGGCACATGGTAATTATATTTCTTTGAATCCTTATTCATATTTATGAAATCAAGACAAAGTTTGGTGTATCCATTATTCTTCCTAACATGCACTAGATTGGTTATCCATTACATATGTTTGACAGGGAAGATAATTTTAGCAGCCAAGAGTTTATTCAATTTTTCTTTCACCAAGGGCTCTAAGTTTGGATGCATTTTCCTTAGTTTCTGTTGAAAGGGTTTCACTTGAGGTTTCATTGGTGTAATGTGTTGAATGATCCTGATATTAAAATTTTTGAGATCATCACATGTACATGAAAATATATCTTTTTCTTCCCTGAACAACTTCATAAAAGATTTATTTTCACCTGGAGAACAATTGATACCAAGATTGATAGTCTGGGGGTTGTCATTAGTTCCCAAATTAATGATTTCATATTGCATGGATGATTTGTTAGTTTTGTAGTTGGTGACTTTATTAAACTTATCTTGCAAATCATATATATTTTCAAGTCTCACCACAGGTTTGGGAATGGTATTAGATTGAATATTTTTGTCTTTAATTAATTTTTCTGGAGGAACTTCAGTTTGACAATTTAATTCCAGGTCATGTTGATCTTCATCAATGGATGAATCTTTAAAAGTATCTTTCATGTGCAAGAAATTGATGAGTTTTTTTGTCATCATCAAAGACCATCCAATTGGATATGTTGTCAGGTACTGTAGGCCTATACAATAATTCCACAAAAAATGTGTCAGGCATTATACCTTCTTATGGAATTAGTTTAGATGCAACATTTGCCAATAAATTTGCATCATAATTTAAAGAACGAGGTATGGGATTGATATTGAAAGCTTCAAATTTCTTCACTAAATCCCATATCTCTTGTTGGTAGTGTTTGAGGTGACTGGAGATACAATGAATTCTATTTCTTACCTGTCTTATTATAATTTCATAGCCTCAAACACCTTTATTAACATAGTTTTGAGATCTATTGTTTTTCTTAACCCTTGTATTAGAGCCTCATACTACATAATATTATTAGTGAATTGGAATTCAAGTCTACATGCTACTAGAGTTATTTTATTTTGAGGATGCATCCAACACCTTCTCCTTCATTAGACTTGGATTCAAAAAATAAAAGAGTCCACATGTCAAGAGTTACACTTGGTTTCACTAGTGGATCTTAGTTAGCTTTAACATATAAATTAATCATGTCATTGGTGTTAGTATCTACATCAAGTTTAGCATGTACATCTGAGTTAGTATCCATCCTACCTATTATATTACAATCAGTCTCACCAATCTAAGTGAAATGAAAAATTTCATATTGCATATTTTATTTTGCTCGAGGTGATATTTTAGCAGGGAAATTTACGAAGAAAGTATCAGAGTTGAAACCACAACACTCTTTGTGTTTAATTAGGCTATAGATAAGTTCGGGGTTCCAAAAGAGATTGTCACTTACCATGGAAATCACTTTCAAAACCATGTGATGTCAAAGTTAGCATCAAAACTAGGTTTTAGGTAGGAGCATTCGTCTCATTATTATCCTTGGGAAAATGGTCAAGTTGAAGTTGTTAATAAATCCTTGAAAACCATTTTGAAAAGAACTGCCAACGTGAGAAAATCAAATTGGCACTTGATTTTATATTCGACATTGTGGGCCTACCAAACCTCTATAAAAATGCAATACTCTTCTTTCCTTTTCAACTCGTTCATGAGGTAGAAGCATTTTTTCGTATTGAATGTGAAATCCCTTCACTTAATATTTCTATTGAGCTCCTTCTTGACACGACTGAACTTGAAGAGCATTTTGGTTACTTAGAAAATATTGATGAGAAACAATGAGATGCTATTATAGAAAAAAAGGCACATAAGAAGTGTGTCAAGACTAAATATGATAAATCCATTTGTACGAGGGTTTTCTTCGAAGGGGACCTTGTTTTGGTCTACGACGAGGATACAAATGCCTTAGGGACAAGCAAGTTCAACCCTTTGTGGCACGATCCATATGTCGTGTGACGGGTGTTGAAGAAAGGATCCTACAATTTGGTATATTATGAGGGAAATGTGTTGCCAGAGCCCAAAAATGGGCTCTATCTTAAAAAGTACTATGCTTGAGCTTCATTTATCAAATGTTGATTCTTTTGTAATTATTGTCTATCTCTTTTATATAGCTTAGTATAGATTTTTTTTTTCTTTTTTTTTTCCTGCGTTATTGATCATGGTGCTTCTGTTGTGTGGCAGATGTTGGGGGATTTATTGGTATTTATCAAATTTTCATATGGTGTTAGTCATCACACTCAGAACCTTTCTTTTGCTGCCTAGGTGATTTATTCACCCACAAACTAGTTAGTTTCATCTGGAGGTGTTTGTCTTGGAGAAACTACCGATAATGTTTCTGAGTACAGTGCCATTATTTAGCTTTTGCAAGATGCTATGTTACATGGAATTCAATATCTTCGGGTTTATTTGGATTCTCAGTTGGTAGTGTCGCAATTGAATGGTCTATACCATTTCCACGATCTGATGTTGCTCTGTCGCTTCCGAAGAGTATGTCTCCTGGAACGATCATTTGTTTAAATTACTTATGTACAAGTTCCTAGACAATCTGATCTAGTAACTAATGCATATGCTAACTATATTCTAGATTGGCATTTAACTCATCAAGAAAATGAGTACACATCATTGATACATGTAAATATCCATAATTTGCAAATTAATTATAATAATGCAAGGAAACAAATTGTTTGTGTGTGTGTAACAATAAGAGGTCCATAGTTCAAAAATTAAGATTTTAGCCCCAAATGTTTATAGATACAAAATTGTGCCCTTGACACATAAAAGGTATAGGCATGAGGCCTGTGAGCTCTATCATAACAAAGTATGGCATTTTCCAAACATCATAAAAGGTGGACCCATGTCTAGGGTACACCAACTATGTGGCGATACATCCCCATTGGTAAATCATCTATGACTCCCATAGGGGTGAAGCGTGTCAAGGCCTCAATGTTCCTTCCCACACTCTATAGTGTCCTGGTTGCATAATCATTGGCTTTGGCTTCACCTCTCCTCGGTGCATGTGTTGTGGGAAGTCAGTAGGTCTCATAGGTCCTATATATGCACATCCAAAGGGAGCCTTTTAGTAAATTGGATCTCACCAAAAAGATATGTTATTTTATTTTTTTAGTATGCATATACAATTATTTAAAAAATAAAAATAAAATAAATCGAAAAAGATAAAGATTTTACCTATCTCCCCAAGCACTGTGCCAGGAGGTATGACCATATCTAGGTCACGAGAGAATTCAATCCTGTCATATGGGTGATGTTCGATGACAAGTATCTTTCGTGCCCACCACTCGAAGAACTCATCATTAAAAGGGTTGAACATTTCTCCCCTTGCTAAGCATGTCAGTAGCTCTGCCCATCAGATCAATGTTGGCCATGTGCTTTGGTGTTCTCTCACATGTGTCCTTGGGATTATGCCAGATACTATCTTAAATAAGAAGGCACAGAGAACACTCCAAAACCAAAAGTTTTTGTTCTTCCTTAACTTGCATTCTATCAACTGTGTCTTCATACAATTGAGCATAGTAGTACTCCAGTCAAACACTGTCGGTTTCAAACACTCAATAGCATAATGCATATGATATCATGATGCCTAGTGTAAGGATGTTAGTCCTACAATACACGTCATGGTATACATGATGCTTTTAATGCTTAATCTCTCAATGGATTTGATGGGTACTTGTGAACCCACCTTGACGGTGTTAGCTTCACAATATGTGGCTATATAATCTTCTATGGTTAAGCCACCACCTCCTCAGGTTATTAGGTTCACTACCTCTCCTCTTCATGAGAGACCAGTAATGAAATAAATATCCTCCACTGTGATGGTCAATGGTTTCCCATCGAGCATAAAAGCATTTGCATCTGGATGTCAATAGTCTATGAGAAATTTTAGCAATCGTCTTTGTGCTCGCATGTTACTTGTTTGGAAGAATTGATACATGCCACATCGATGGAGGGATTCAATGGAATTAGCATATTCCACCACAACATTATCAAGGTCCTCATGTTTGCGTTCTCTCCACTGATCATACATCCCACAAATTTGAAGAGGAAGGGAGTTAGAACTTTTCTATTTCCCCTTTTTGTGAACTTGTACGCTATTCACAATTAACACAGTCATGTATATATGCGATTCACTTTGGGTCAAATTGTGTATGTATGCGATTCAACCGAAGGTGAATCATATACATGCAAAGAATGGGAGAAAAAGAAGAGCATGCTCCTCAATTTCTCACAGAATTTAAAAAACCAAATTGATGAAAATGTGCAGGAGGGTTTGAAACTTATTTCATCCAAGTGGTGAGTGATTTTGTCGCTCGAATCTCTCGAAATATTCTTCGTAAGAAGAAATGGTTTTCAACAAAAAATTCCACTTTGGTAAATTTTGACAACAACATGGTAAAATGGTGAATTTTTACTATTACATTTTCTGACCCAATTTATATAGTTTTGTCATTTTTTGATTAATTGGACTAATATTTAATGGTTCTTGTAGTGTTTTTCTGGATTTTCAGGTTTTGGAATTATACCTAGGGTGGTTTTTGTCCCTTTTCCAGCTGATAGAGTATTTTTCAAGACTCTGGATAGGTAATGTTTTCGTATAACTAACATATTTGAATAGGTCTCACCCATCTTGCATTTTGAATTTTTAGTTGTGATTTTCGTTTTTCCCTAGGGTCGACCCCATTAACTTGTGATATCAATCTGTCTAACTATTGTTTGACTATATTCTTGTTGATGGTAGAGCCTATCTTCCATGGGTTCCCTAGTCAGAATTCCTTTGCATTTTGGCACCCAAGCTGTAGGTTCCCTATTAGGCTCGAGAGTCCTGTTTAGTCCCACCATGAATTTGCGTTGAAGCCTTATTAATTCTTCTCAATATTTTTTGTCCAATACCTAAGGGAATCCCTCATTTATGTGTTGCTACATTGTTGGCATCTTTTGACTTCTTCGATAGGTATTGTGCTTCTTACTGGCATATAGGGTAGGTTCCATTCTACCTGCATTATGCATTTATCTGTATTGATCACATATTTACCATAGGGTCAATCCCATTCATTGTGAAATTAAACCTTCAAGCTTCTCTAAAGGTGTCGTTTACAGATGAAAGAGATTACCTCTTCATGGGTGTCCTAGTTAGTATCTTCCTAGTCATGTTGGCACCCATGCTATAATTTTTTCCATAGGATCGGAAACCCTATTTAATCCCACCATTTCTTTTCATCGAAGATTCATATCTTCTTCTCATATATTGTTGGCTAGTTACTCATGAGGCTTCCAAAAATTTAGTGTGTTGATTTGTAATTGCATTGCATATTTATTTCTCACGCTTCTAGGCCTAATGTCGGATTCATCTTGTTGTCATTGAACCATTTGCTTATGAATTCCTACCAATTTATATCCTTGCAATTTATTCCTTTGCGACTTGATACCTTTTATCCCTGGAGGAGAAATTCCCCTGAGTGTCCTTATCCTACACATGCTTCCTTTCATTGAGTATAGGTATGTTCCTTGCGCTATGGAACTATTTTTCTTGCCCAAGACATTTGTTTCCTCCATTGTAGTATAGAATTATTTTATTCTTTTTCAGGATTTAATAATATGAAAAAGACAAAAAATCAAAAAAAAGAAAAGAGGGGGGAAGGAATCTGTCTCTTTGTTTGGTTGTATTCTTGTCTCCCTTGAAAAAAGCACAATCTTTGAGTCAATATCTCAATATTATTGGGTTTAGTATGGCTTTAGAAGGCCTTTTTTCTTGTTTTTGAGCATAATATCCTCTGGTTGGTTATTCTTCCAGTCATATGGAGTGTTTGTTGATACCTCTTATGTCATGAACATATCCCCATTTATATTCCATGTTTCTTTAGTCACGTAATGTGTCGTGCTTTTGTTCAAGGGAAGTTTCAACCTAAGTCGGCCATTCTGCAGAAATGCTTGACTTTTCAAGTCGGCTTCTTGTGTTAGTCAAGTACTTCTCAGTTTCAAAAGTATCTTTGTATCTCACTCATGCTAGTATAGAAGGTCCTCGTTGACTTCTTACTGGTGGGTATGATCTTATCGAATATGACTCATTTCTCTGAGAGTATGACCTAGAGTTGCACTGTGAGCCTATTTACATCATTGATAGGTGATCTTGCGCTCAACAAATGAAAAACCATCATTGGTTGTTGACTGAGCAGTTTCCCTTTTGTTTGACGTCAACAACCATTATCACACATAGGTATCATGTGGTACCTTGGTTTCCATTTGACCCCATTGGTGGATTCCTCGTCTTTGTCAATAATATTCATTATTGGATACTATTTAGAGAGTCTTTTTCATGCACTATTCCATCTAGTGCATGTTGGATTCGTACCTCAGTGTGGTCCTTACAATCTTTTTGTTCGAGTCCTTCCAAATATTTGGCCTTCTACTACTCCTCGTGCTGGATGATGGAGGATGCCTTAATTCCTTCCTTCCAAAAGATATCTTCCTATTGGCTTCAACACATATTGCTCTTGGACATGGATCTAGATTCGTTTTTAGTACCTTATGACTTGCAGTCATAAGTGGCAGGTTCCCTTGCTATTGAGAGTGGGAATACATCAATGTCCCCTGATCGATAGATTCTATTAGGTTTTCAACATCAACTCCTTTATTCACACTTGTTAGATTTTACTAGGTACCTTGACACCCATTATCATCATTGGTGGGTTTTCTCACGTTTGATAATGGTATACATCAATGATCGGTAATCAAACAATGTATCACTATGTTTAACTTCAACACATCTATTCACATAGTGTATACTCATACCACAACGGTTGGATTGAAGACTTCGGGTGAAGTACAAGCATCACATATTTTGTTCTTCTACCTAACCTATATTGATTGTACCACCCTTAGTGACATTGGTACTTGTTTAGGATCAATTTGTTCACTCCATTGGTTCCATATATCCTCTGATTTGATTCTGAGACATAACTCCATTGTGTATCCATTCATGGCTATGATCTACATTTTGCATGGATCTACTTTGTATTTTCTCGTGACCATAATTTCTACTTCTATATATCACATGGATCCACTATGTATAGTTTTCATGGCCATGGAAATCAATTATATTTTTATACTCCATGGATCTGTAGTGCACTTGATTTGGCAGCCATGCTTCTATCATTCCTGAGCATGTGTATTCCTGACTCGGAAAGATAATACTCTTACTTGATTTATGTTGTAGGTTTTGTTCTTGGATCGACTATTTGGGTACTTTCATTTGGATTTCCTTCAATGCATCCTCACCTCTCAAACTTATAATGTATTTCAGCCATCGATTTCTCTTTTGACCTCACACATTAGGGGGCATTTGTTATAGCACAAATTTCCACTCCATATTGCATTTGTGAGATGGCCTGGTCCATTCCTCAGCTTGAAAACCTAAATCCCACTCTCCTTCATAAAAAAACCCTACTTTTGTTGATGTATGCTATTCATCCATGTGAAAATAGCGTACATACACTATTTTCTAGTGTGAAAATCATGTACACCCCTAATTTTGTGAAAAATAAAAATATTTCATACTTTTGGGTGAGCTTTACGGGTTTCGCCGATTCTAAACCTCCAATTGCATGTATAAAATGGAATGTAACCATCTCAACCTATTTATAACATTATGTAAGAACCTATGGGGGTGCAGATGATGAGAGACAACCTTGGTGCAAGAACATGTTGTCAATTTGCAAGCTTCTCTATTCCCTAAATCTTTGAGTAGTGTCCCTTGATCTAGAAATTTACTTTCTAGTATCACTTCCTCTCTCATATATGATCGTTGGGTGTGCTCCTATCCCTTCTAGATCATGTGAGGAAGTAATCCGTTGTTGAGTTGATGCTTGAAGGGTTTAGTGGAGGAGCTCATGCGGTTGGTTTCGAGGCAGTGCCATTATTTACAATCAGGTTGTAACTCACCTATTCGTGTTGATTAATAAAAGAGTTCTATTTTTCTCCAATTAATGTGCAATTATGTTTAAATAGTTATATATGTTTGACATGTAGACTTCACACTTGATTCAATTATCTTCCTCCCGAATTCTGACATTTTCAACTTAGGTGTTCTTCGATTTTGACTTCGACTTATACCATCTCACAAATCATCCAATCCCCCAACACGGGACCGACTTACTCATGGTCGACAGTTTTTTCCATTTTCTATATCCTCATTTCTTCAAGAAGTATTTCCATGCTTCTCTGGTACTGTCTTTGCATTTAGATTCCAACAATTGTTCCCACTCATCTTGTTTATCTTTCCAATTAGAGATCGAAGGTGGGTCTTTTAGAAGGGGTAAATATTCAACAATGTCACTGACACCCTTATCCAAGAGGAACTTGTGAAGTAAGGATGGGACGACATAAAGAAACCCACTGTGAAGTTTTGTATAATTTGTTTTTTATGGTTTGGACCAACTCTTTGTCTTCAATCTCTTTCTCTTCAATAGAGTCTCGCGTGATCTTCTCGAACCACTCATTAAGGTTTATTCTCCCTCTGTTTATGATTTTGTGCATCAATTTCACATCGGGGGTGAGTCTTCACATTAGATTGACTGAGATATTTGTAGAGTGCTTATGGAATGGATTCTAGCAATCATTTGTGCGTCTTCGAGAATAATTGAGTGCATGCTTCAGCTAGTGTCAATCGATTTCTTCTTGCGTAGATTTTGATATAGTTGGTAATTTTATGCTCCCACCATTCACGTATGTCTTCCAAGGTTGACATCTATACGCCTTTCTGCTATGCGTGTCTAAGTTCATAACTACCGGTAACAAAACTAATGTTATAGTCTAATGGAAAGTACAATAAGATTATTGGTAGATCATTACATAGAACAATACACGTAACAACATCATATATAGAAACACATAGACATAGAGATAGACATACACAAGAAGTGGGAGAACCATCAATGCATTTTATTATAGCCAAAAAAAATCTATCTTTCAATTACATAACCACATATATATGTATGGTGTACAATTACTAGTCGATTACATTTCTCAATTGTTCAGTTAGCCGACTCTAACTGTCTATTCGACCAACTTTCCTAACTAACCACTACAATTGACTTGGCTAGTCGACTGGCGGGTCTAGTCGGCAACGCCGACTAGCCCTTACAACAACCTAGTTGCCACTAAGAAATAAAAAAAGAAAAAGGGAAAGACAATAGACTTTCCCCCAAAGAATTCTAACTAACTCTAAATCTAATCTAAAACAAAAGCAAACTAACTAATCTAACTATTTCTAACCTATCTTGTGTAAGAGAAAATCTACAAAATGAACACAACTTGAAATAATGTCATTAATTGCCGAAGTAGTTCATGTCAATCAACAATATGTTAAAACAACAATGTTGCAGATTAGATCACAAATAGTTGCAGACTAAACTTGTAACATTACCAATGTATTCATTAGAAATTATAATAGCATAAGTATCTTAAATACTAAACATAGAAGTAGCTCATATGACAAGCATTCAAGAAACTTAAATGGCAAGCACATATGTAGAGTATTCCCACACACATTTGACAACGAACATGATCTCAAAATGCCTTCTACTCTTCATTTATCCAGAAATAACAATATTATCAGTCTATACAATAGGAAAAAGTCCCTTATTACATTCAATGGTTTTCCTTTTATAAAACAAGGAAGACTTTTCACCTTCTGTAATAGCCAAAAATTATGATCTCTTCAACTTGTTTATTTTGTATCATTAAATGACTCAAATTCCCCATACAATTTCTTAAATGAATATACAAGAATTATAAATAGAAGTTAAAAAGACTCTTGAGTATCCAATCTCGCTCTTAGGCTATTCATGAGTGATATTTATTAAAAATATCATTGACCCTACTCAGTTGTATCCTCTTTTATTCTTCAAATTTTCCTCGACATTTTTGGTGTCAATCTAAGGAATAAGATCCTTTTGTCTTCTTCTTCTCCGCTTCATCTTTCTAGCATACTCTTGTAGGCCTAATTTCATTTCCCAGAACTTAAGTTATGGTCATCCGAAGTTTCATATTTTATTCCCCTTCAAATTTGTGGCTCTCTATTCTTTGAAATTTATGGGATTTTTCATCAATGATCTATCTTGAATTCCACTTGCAACCCGTTCTCTTGCTCGAGATATTTTCAATGAGATATATTAGGCCCGATTTGGACTCCCAGAGCTCAAGATATGGCTGCCTAAAGTCGATGCTCAATAGCCATTGATTTTCTCACGGGGAGATCTAGACCGTTGATCTTCAACTATAAAACCATTATCCCACATGCATCAGATATATTGAAATTTCATGGTATATATTGTATTTTCCCCTTTAACTTGGTTTGTGTGTGAAACTAGAGGAGATATAGAACCTAGGGCCCATGTAGAAATTTT